>JAEIFO010000294.1:0-70784 GCA_018903695.1 Zaprionus gabonicus | reverse complement strand
GGCTAGACACAGGCTATGCACAGGCTAGACAAAGGCTAGACACTGGCTAGGCACAGGCTAGGCACTGGCTAGACACTGGCTAGGCACACGCTATGCACATGCCTGTCTCAGGCTAGGCACAGGCTAGACACAGGCTAGACACTGGCTAGGCACAGGCTATGCACATGCCAGTCACAGGCAAGGCACAGGCTAGACACAGGCTAGATACTGGCTAGGCACAGGCCAGTCACAGGCTAGGCACAGGCTAGACACCGGCTAGACAGAGGCTATACACTGGCTAGGCACAGGCTAGACACAGGCTATGCACAGGCTAGACAAAGGCTAGACACTGGGTAGGCACAGGCTAGGCACTGGCTAGACACTGGCTAGGCACACGCTATGCACATGCCTGTCTCAGGCAAGGCACAGGCTAGACACAGGCTAGACACTGGCTAGGCACAGGCTTTGCACATGCCAGTCACAGGCAAGGCACAGGCTAGGCACAGGCTAGACACCGGCTAGACACAGATTAGACACAGGCTAGACAGAGGCTATACACTGGCTAGGCACAGGCTAGACACAGGCTATGCACAGGCTAGACAAAGGCTAGACACTGGCAAGGCACAGGCTAGGCACTGGCTAGACACACGCTGTGCACATGCCTGTCTCAGGCAAGGCACAGGCTAGACACAGGCTAGACACTGGCTAGGCACAGGCTATGCACATGCCAGTCACAGGCAAGGCACAGGCTAGACACAGGCTAGACATTGAAGGCCAGGCCTTTCCACTTCCAATTCAGAGGAAGGGAAGGGACCAATACTCAGGTCAAACGCAGGCTAGGCGCTAGTTAGTGGCCTGGGGAAACACGCTATGCACATGCCGGTCTCAGGCAAGGCACAGGCTAGACACAGGCTAAACACTGGCTAGGCACAGGCTATGCACATGCCAGTCTCTGGCAAGGCACAGGCTAGACACAGGCTAGACACAGGCTAGGCACAGGCTAGGCACAGGCTAGGCACAGGCTAGGCACAGGCTAGGCACAGGCTAGGCACAGGCTAGGCACAGGCTAGACACAGGCTAGGCATAGGCTAGGCACAGACTAGGCACAGGCTAGCCACAGGCCAGACACAGGCTAGACACTGGCTAGGCACAGGCTATGCACATGCCAGTCACATGCATGTCACAGGCAAGGCACAGGGTAGACACAGGCTAGACACTGGCTAGGCACAGGCTAGACACAGGCTATACACAGGCTAGACACAGGCTAGACACAGGCTAGACACAGGCTAGGCACAGGCTAGACACAGGCTAGACACAGGCTGGACACAAGCTAGACACAGGCTAGACACAGGCTAGACACAGGCTAGAAACAGGCTAGACACAGGCTAGACACAGGTTAGGCACAGGCTAAACAAAGGCTAGACACAGGCTAGACACAGGCTAGACACAGGCTAGACACAGGCTGGACACAGGCTAGACACAGGCTAGACACAGGCTAGACACAGGCTGGACACAGGCTAGACACAGGCTAGACACAGGCTAGACACAGGCTAGACACAGGCTAGGCATAGGCTAGACACAGGCTAGACACAGGCTAGACACAAGCTAGACACAGGCTAGACACAGGCTAGAAACAGGCTAGACACAGGCTAGACACAGGCTAGGCACAGGCTAGACAAAGGCTAGACACAGGCTAGACACAGGCTAGACACAGGCTAGACACAGGCTGGACACAGGCTAGACACAGGCTAGACACAGGCTAGACACAGGCTAGACACAGGCTAGACACAGGCTAGACACAGGCTAGGCATAGGCCAGTCACAGGCTAGGCACAGGCTAGACACCGGCTAGACACTGACTAGACACAGGCTAGACAGAGGCTATACACTGGCTAGGCACAGGCTAGACACAGGCTAGACAAAGGCTAGACACTGGCTAGGCTTAGGCTAGGCACTGGCTAGACACTGGCTAGGCACACGCTATGCACATGCCAGTCTCAGGCAAGGCACAGGCTAGACACAGGCTAGACACTGGCTAGGCACAGGCTATGCACATGCCAGTCACAGGCAAGGCACAGGCTAGACACAGGCTAGACACAGGCTAGGCACAGGCTAGACACAGGCTAGACACAGGCTAGGCACAGGCTAGACACAGGCTAGACATTGGCTAGGCACAGGCTATGCACATGCCAGTCACAGGCAAGGCACAGGCTAGACACAGGCTAGACACAGGCTAGACACAGGCTAGGCACAGGCTAGGCACAGGCTAGGCACTGGCTAGACACTGGCTAGGCACAGGCCAGTCACAGGCTAGGCACAGGCTTGGCACAGGCTAGACACCGGCTAGACACCGGCTAAACACAGACTAGACGCAGGCTAGACAGAGGCTTTACACTGGCTAGGCACAGGCTAGACACAAGCTATGCACAGGCTAGACAAAGGCTAGACACTGGCTAGGCACAGGCTAGGCACTGGCTAGACACTGGCTAGGCACACGCTATGCACATGCCTGTCTCAGGCTAGGCACAGGCTAGACACAGGCTAGACACTGGCTAGGCACAGGCTATGCACATGCCAGTCACAGGCAAGGCACAGGCTAGACACAAGCTAGATACTGGCTAGGCACAGGCCAGTCACAGGCTAGGCACAGGCTAGGCACAGGCTAGACACAGGCTAGACACCGGCTATACACTGGCTAGGCACAGGCTAGACACAGGTTATGCACAGGCTAGACAAAGGCTAGACACTGGCTAGGCACAGGCTAGGAACTGGCTAGACACTGGCTAGGCACACGCTATGCACATGCCTGTCCCAGGCAAGGCACATGCTAGACACAGGCTAGACACTGGCTAGGCACAGGCTTTGCTAATGCCAGTCACAGGCAAGGCACAGGCTAGGCACAGGCTAGACACCGGATAGACACAGATTAGACACAGGCTAGACAGAGGCTATACACTGGCTAGACACAGGCTATGCACAGGCTAGACAAAGGCTAGACACTGGCAAGGAACAGGCTAGGCACTGGCTAGACACACGCTATGCACATGCCTGTCTCAGGCAAGGCACAGACTAGACACAGGCTAGACACTGGCTAGGCACAGGCTATGGACATGCCAATCACAGGCAAGGCACAGGCTAAACACAGGCTAGACACAGGCTAGACACAGGCTTGGCACAGGCTAGACACAGGCTAGACACTGGCTAGGCACAGGCTAGACACAGGCTAGACACTGGCTAGGCACAGGCTATGCACATGCCAGTCACAGGCAAGGCACAGGCTAGACACAGGCTAGACACTGGTAAGGCACAGGCTATGCACATGCCAGTCACAGGCAAGGCACAGGCTAGACACAGGCTAGATACAGGCTAGGCACTGGCTAGACACTGGCTAGGCACACGCTATGCACATGCCAGTCTCTGGCAAGGCACAGGCTAGACATTGGCTAGGCACACGCTATGCACATGCCAGTCTCAGGCAAGGCACAGGCTAGACACAGGCTAAACACTGGCTAGGCACAGGCTATGCACATGCCAGTCTCAGGCAAGGCACAGGCTAGACACAGGCTAGACACAGGCTAGACACAGGCTAGGCACAGGCTAGGCACAGGCTAGGCACAGGCTAGGCACAGGCTATGCACAGGCTAGACACAGGCTAGACACTGGCTAGGCACAGGCTATGCACATGCCAGTTACTGGCAAGGCACAGGCTAGACACAGGCTAGACACAGGCTAGACACAGGCTAGGCACAGGCTAGACAAAGGCTAGACACAGGCTAGACACAGGCTAGACACAGGCTAGGCACAGGCTAGACAAAGGCTAGACACAGGCTAGACACAGGCAAGACACAGGCTGGACACAGGCTAGACACAGGCTAGGCATAGGCCAGTCACAGGCTAGGCACAGGCTAGACACCGGCTAGACACCGGCTAGACACTGACTAGACACAGGCTAGACAGAGGCTATACACTGGCTAGGCACAGGCTAGACACAGGCTAGACACAGGCTAGACAAAGGCTAGACACTGGCTAGGCTTAGGCTAGGCACTGGCTAGACACTGGCTAGGCACACGCTATGCACATGCCAGTCTCAGGCAAGGCACAGGCTAGACACTGGCTAGGCACAGGCTATGCACATGCCAATCACAGGCAAGGCACAGGCTAGACACAGGCTAGACACAGGCTAGGCACAGGCTAGACACAGGCTAGACACTGGCTAGGCACAGGCTATGCACATGCCAGTCACAGGCAAGGCACAGGCTAGACACAGGCTAGACACAGGCTAGGCACAGGCTAGGCACAGGCTAGGCACTGGCTAGACACTGGCTAGGCACAGGCCAGTCACAGGCTAGGCACAGGCTTGGCACAGGCTAGACACCGGCTAGACACCGGCTAAACACAGACAAGACGCAGGCTAGACAGAGGCTTTACACTGGCTAGGCACAGGCTAGACACAGGCTATGCACAGGCTAGACAAAGGCTAGACAAAGGCTAGACAAAGGCTAGACACTGGCTAGGCACAGGCTAGGCACTGGCTAGACACTGGCTAGGCACACGCTATGCACATGCCTGTCTCAGGCTAGGCACAGGCTAGACACAGGCTAGACACTGGCTAGGCACAGGCTATGCACATGCCAGTCACAGGCAAGGCACAGGCTAGACACAGGCTAGATACTGGCTAGGCACAGGCCAGTCACAGGCTAGGCACAGGCTAGGCACAGGCTAGACACAGGCTAGACACCGGCTATACACTGGCTAGGCACAGGCTAGACACAGGTTATGCACAGGCTAGACAAAGGCTAGACACTGGCTAGGCACAGGCTAGGAACTGGCTAGACACTGGCTAGGCACACGCTATGCACATGCCTGTCTCAGGCAAGGCACATGCTAGACACAGGCTAGACACTGGCTAGGCACAGGCTTTGCACATGCCAGTCACAGGCAAGGCACAGGCTAGGCACAGGCTAGACACCGGCTAGACACAGATTAGACACAGGCTAGACAGAGGCTATACACTGGCTAGACACAGGCTATGCACAGGCTAGACAAAGGCTAGACACTGGCAAGGCACAGGCTAGGCACTGGCTAGACACACGCTATGCACATGCCTGTCTCAGGCAAGGCACAGACTAGACACAGGCTAGACACTGGCTAGGCACAGGCTATGCACATGCCAATCACAGGCAAGGCACAGGCTAAACACAGGCTAGACACAGGCTAGACACAGGCTTGGCACAGGCTAGACACAGGCTAGACACTGGCTAGGCACAGGCTAGACACAGGCTAGACACTGGCTAGGCACAGGCTATGCACATGCCAGTCACAGGCAAGGCACAGGCTAGGCACAGGCTAGACACCGGCTAGACACAGATTAGACACAGGCTAGACAGAGGCTATACACTGGCTAGACACAGGCTATGCACAGGCTAGACAAAGGCTAGACACTGGCAAGGCACAGGCTAGGCACTGGCTAGACACACGCTATGCACATGCCTGTCTCAGGCAAGGCACAGACTAGACACAGGCTAGACACTGGCTAGGCACAGGCTATGCACATGCCAATCACAGGCAAGGCACAGGCTAAACACAGGCTAGACACAGGCTAGACACAGGCTTGGCACAGGCTAGACACAGGCTAGACACTGGCTAGGCACAGGCTAGACACAGGCTAGACACTGGCTAGGCACAGGCTATGCACATGCCAGACACAGGCAAGGCACAGGCTAGACACAGGCTAGTTACAGGCTAGGCACTGGCTAGACACTGGCTAGGCACACGCTATGCACATGCCAGTCTCTGGCAAGGCACTGGCTAGACACTGGCTAGGCACACGCTATGCACATGCCTGTCTCAGGCTAGGCACAGGCTAGACACAGGCTAAACACTGGCTAGGCACAGGCTATGCACATGCCAGTCTCAGGCAAGGCACAGGCTAGACACAGGCTAGACACAGGCTAGGCACAGGCCAGTCACAGGCTAGGCACAGGCTAGGCACAGGCTAGACACAGGCTAGACACCGGCTATACACTGGCTAGGCACAGGCTAGACACAGGTTATGCACAGGCTAGACAAAGGCTAGACACTGGCTAGGCACAGGCTAGGAACTGGCTAGACACTGGCTAGGCACACGCTATGCACATGCCTGTCTCAGGCAAGGCACATGCTAGACACAGGCTAGACACTGGCTAGGCACAGGCTTTGCACATGCCAGTCACAGGCAAGGCACAGGCTAGGCACAGGCTAGACACCGGCTAGACACAGATTAGACACAGGCTAGACAGAGGCTATACACTGGCTAGACACAGGCTATGCACAGGCTAGACAAAGGCTAGACACTGGCAAGGCACAGGCTAGGCACTGGCTAGACACACGCTATGCACATGCCTGTCTCAGGCAAGGCACAGACTAGACACAGGCTAGACACTGGCTAGGCACAGGCTATGCACATGCCAATCACAGGCAAGGCACAGGCTAAACACAGGCTAGACACAGGCTAGACACAGGCTTGGCACAGGCTAGACACAGGCTAGACACTGGCTAGGCACAGGCTAGACACAGGCTAGACACTGGCTAGGCACAGGCTATGCACATGCCAGTCACAGGCAAGGCACAGGCTAGGCACAGGCTAGACACCGGCTAGACACAGATTAGACACAGGCTAGACAGAGGCTATACACTGGCTAGACACAGGCTATGCACAGGCTAGACAAAGGCTAGACACTGGCAAGGCACAGGCTAGGCACTGGCTAGACACACGCTATGCACATGCCTGTCTCAGGCAAGGCACAGACTAGACACAGGCTAGACACTGGCTAGGCACAGGCTATGCACATGCCAATCACAGGCAAGGCACAGGCTAAACACAGGCTAGACACAGGCTAGACACAGGCTTGGCACAGGCTAGACACAGGCTAGACACTGGCTAGGCACAGGCTAGACACAGGCTAGACACTGGCTAGGCACAGGCTATGCACATGCCAGACACATGCAAGGCACAGGCTAGACACAGGCTAGTTACAGGCTAGGCACTGGCTAGACACTGGCTAGGCACACGCTATGCACATGCCAGTCTCTGGCAAGGCACAGGCTAGACATTGGCTAGGCACACGCTATGCACTTGCCAGTCTCAGGCAAGGCACAGGCTAGACACAGGCTAAACACTGGCTAGGCACAGGCTATGCACATGCCAGTCTCAGGCAAGGCACAGGCTAGACACAGGCTAGACACAGGCTAGGCACAGGCTAGGCACAGGCTAGGCACAGGCTATGCACAGGCTAGACACAGGCTAGACACTGGCTAGGCACAGGCTATGCACATGCCAGTTACTGGCAAGGCACAGGCTAGACACAGGCTAGACACAGGCTAGGCACAGGCTAGACAAAGGCTAGACACAGGCTAGACACAGGCTGGACACAGGCTAGACACAGGCTAGACACAGGCTAGGCATAGGCCAGTCACAGGCTAGGCACAGGCTAGACACCGGCTAGACACCGGCTAGACACTGACTAGACACAGGCTATGCACATGCCAGTCACAGGCAAGGCACAGGCTAGACACAGGCTAGACACAGGCTAGGCACAGGCTAGGCACAGGCTAGGCACTGGCTAGACACTGGCTAGGCACAGGCCAGTCACAGGCTAGGCACAGGCTTGGCACAGGCTAGACACCGGCTAGACACCGGCTAAACACAGACTAGACGCAGGCTAGACAGAGGCTTTACACTGGCTAGGCACAGGCTAGACACAGGCTATGCACAGGCTAGACAAAGGCTAGACACTGGCTAGGCACAGGCTAGGCACTGGCTAGACACTGGCTAGGCACACGCTATGCACATGCCTGTCTCAGGCTAGGCACAGGCTAGACACAGGCTAGACACTGGCTAGGCACAGGCTATGCACATGCCAGTCACAGGCAAGGCACAGGCTAGACACAGGCTAGATACTGGCTAGGCACAGGCCAGTCACAGGCTAGGCACAGGCTAGGCACAGGCTAGACACAGGCTAGACACCGGCTATACACTGGCTAGGCACAGGCTAGACACAGGTTATGCACAGGCTAGACAAAGGCTAGACACTGGCTAGGCACAGGCTAGGAACTGGCTAAACACTGGCTAGGCACACGCTATGCACATGCCTGTCTCAGGCCAGGCACATGCTAGACACAGGCTAGACACTGGCTAGGCACAGGCTTTGCACATGCCAGTCACAGGCAAGGCACAGGCTAGGCACAGGCTAGACACCGGCTAGACACAGATTAGACACAGGCTAGACAGAGGCTATACACTGGCTAGACACAGGCTATGCACAGGCTAGACAAAGGCTAGACACTGGCAAGGCACAGGCTAGGCACTGGCTAGACACACGCTATGCACATGCCTGTCTCAGGCAAGGCACAGACTAGACACAGGCTAGACACTGGCTAGGCACAAGCTATGCACATGCCAATCACAGGCAAGGCACAGGCTAAACACAGGCTAGACACAGGCTAGACACAGGCTTGGCACAGGCTAGACACAGGCTAGACACTGGCTAGACACTGGCTAGGCACAGGCTAGACACAGGCTAGACACTGGCTAGGCACAGGCTATGCACATGCCAGTCACAGGCAAGGCACAGGCTAGACACAAGCTAGACACTGGTAAGGCACAGGCTATGCACATGCCAGTCACAGGCAAGGCACAGGCTAGACACAGGCTAGATAAAGGCTAGGCACTGGCTAGACACTGGCTAGGCACACGCTATGCACATGCCAGTCTCTGGCAAGGCACAGGCTAGACATTG
Organism: Zaprionus gabonicus; assembly: GCA_018903695.1. Lineage (NCBI taxonomy): Eukaryota > Metazoa > Arthropoda > Insecta > Diptera > Drosophilidae > Zaprionus > Zaprionus gabonicus. The sequence goes on along the minus strand of JAEIFO010000294.1, from coordinate 62,029 downwards.
GCTAGGCACACGCTATGCACATGCCAGTCTCAGGCAAGGCACAGGCTAGACACAGGCTAAACACTGGCTAGGCACAGGCTATGCACATGCCAGTCTCAGGCAAGGCACAGGCTAGACACAGGCTAGACACAGGCTAGACACAGGCTAGGCACAGGCTAGGCACAGGCTAGGCACAGGCTATGCACAGGCTAGACACAGGCTAGACACTGGCTAGGCACAGGATATGCAAATGCCAGTTACTGGCAAGGCACAGGCTAGACACAGGCTAGACACTGGCTAGGCACAGGCTATGCACATGCAAGTCACATGCATGTCACAGGCAAGGCACAGGCTAGACACAGGCTAGACACTGGCTAGGCACAGGCTAGACACAGGCTAGACACTGGCTAGGCACAGGCTAGACACAGGCTATACACAGGCTAGACACAGGCTAGACACAGGCTAGACACAGGCTAGGCACAGGCTAGACACAGGCTAGACACAGGCTAGACACAAGCTAGACACAGGCTAGACACAGGCTAGACACAGGCTAGAAACAGGCTAGACACAGGCTAGACACAGGCTAGGCACAGGCTAGACAAATGCTAGACACAGGCTAGACACAGGCTAGACACAGGCTAGACACAGGCTGGACACAGGCTAGACACAGGCTAGACACAGGCTGGACACAGGCTAGACACAGGCTAGACACAGGCTAGACACAGGCTAGGCATAGGCCAGTCACAGGCTAGGCACAGGCTAGGCACAGGCTAGACACCGGCTAAACACCGGCTAGATACTGACTAGACACAGGCTAGACAGAGGCTATACACTGGCTAGGCACAGGCTAGACACAGGCTATGCACAGGCTAGACAAAGGCTAGACACTGGCTAGGCACAGGCAAGGCACTGGCTAGACACTGGCTAGGCACACGCTATGCACATGCCAGTCTCAGGCAAGGCACAGGCTAGACACAGGCTAAACACTGGCTAGGCACAGGCTATGCACATGCCAGTCACAGGCAAGGCACAGGCTAGACACAGGCTAGATACAGGCTAGGCACTGGCTAGACACTGGCTAGGCACACGCTATGCACATGCCAGTCTCTGGCAAGGCACAGGCTAGACATTGGCTAGGCACACGCTATGCACATGCCAGTCTCAGGCAAGGCACAGGCTAGACACAGGCTAAACACTGGCTAGGCACAGGCTATGCACATGCCAGCCTCAGGCAAGGCACAGGCTAGACACAGGCTAGACACAGGCTAGACACAGGCTAGGCACAGGCTAGGCACAGGCTAGGCACAGGCTATGCACAGGCTAGACACAGGCTAGACACTGGCTAGGCACACGCTATGCACATGCCTGTCTCAGGCTAGGCACAGGCTAGACACAGGCTAGATACTGGCTAGGCACAGGCCAGTCACAGGCTAGGCACAGGCTAGGCACAGGCTAGACACAGGCTAGACACCGGCTATACACTGGCTAGGCACAGGCTAGACACAGGTTATGCACAGGCTAGACAAAGGCTAGACACTGGCTAGGCACAGGCTAGGAACTGGCTAAACACTGGCTAGGCACACGCTATGCACATGCCTGTCTCAGGCAAGGCACATGCTAGACACAGGCTAGACACTGGCTAGGCACAGGCTTTGCACATGCCAGTCACAGGCAAGGCACAGGCTAGGCACAGGCTAGACACCGGCTAGACACAGATTAGACACAGGCTAGACAGAGGCTATACACTGGCTAGACACAGGCTATGCACAGGCTAGACAAAGGCTAGACACTGGCAAGGCACAGGCTAGGCACTGGCTAGACACACGCTATGCACATGCCTGTCTCAGGCAAGGCACAGACTAGACACAGGCTAGACACTGGCTAGGCACAAGCTATGCACATGCCAATCACAGGCAAGGCACAGGCTAAACACAGGCTAGATACTGGCTAGGCACAGGCCAGTCACAGGCTAGGCACAGGCTAGGCACAGGCTAGACACAGGCTAGACACCGGCTAGGCACTGGCTAGACACTGGCTAGGCACACGCTATGCACATGCCTGTCTCAGGCAAGGCACAGACTAGACACAGGCTAGACACTGGCTAGGCACAGGCTTTGCACATGCCAGTCACAGGCAAGGCACAGGCTAGGCACAGGCTAGACACCGGCTAGACACAGATTAGACACAGGCTAGACAGAGGCTATACACTGGCTAGACACAGGCTATGCACAGGCTAGACAAAGGCTAGACACTGGCAAGGCACAGGCTAGGCACTGGCTAGACACACGCTATGCACATGCCTGTCTCAGGCAAGGCACAGACTAGACACAGGCTAGACACTGGCTAGGCACAGGCTATGCACATGCCAATCACAGGCAAGGCACAGGCTAAACACAGGCTAGACACAGGCTAGACACAGGCTTGGCACAGGCTAGACACAGGCTAGACACTGGCTAGGCACAGGCTAGACACAGGCTAGACACTGGCTAGGCACAGGCTATGCACATGCCAGTCACAGGCAAGGCACAGGCTAGGCACAGGCTAGACACCGGCTAGACACAGATTAGACACAGGCTAGACAGAGGCTATACACTGGCTAGACACAGGCTATGCACAGGCTAGACAAAGGCTAGACACTGGCAAGGCACAGGCTAGGCACTGGCTAGACACACGCTATGCACATGCCTGTCTCAGGCAAGGCACAGACTAGACACAGGCTAGACACTGGCTAGGCACAGGCTATGCACATGCCAATCACAGGCAAGGCACAGGCTAAACACAGGCTAGACACAGGCTAGACACAGGCTTGGCACAGGCTAGACACAGGCTAGACACTGGCTAGGCACAGGCTAGACACAGGCTAGACACTGGCTAGGCACAGGCTATGCACATGCCAGACACAGGCAAGGCACAGGCTAGACACAGGCTAGTTACAGGCTAGGCACTGGCTAGACACTGGCTAGGCACACGCTATGCACATGCCAGTCTCTGGCAAGGCACTGGCTAGACACTGGCTAGGCACACGCTATGCACATGCCTGTCTCAGGCTAGGCACAGGCTAGACACAGGCTAAACACTGGCTAGGCACAGGCTATGCACATGCCAGTCTCAGGCAAGGCACAGGCTAGACACAGGCTAGACACAGGCTAGGCACAGGCCAGTCACAGGCTAGGCACAGGCTAGGCACAGGCTAGACACAGGCTAGACACCGGCTATACACTGGCTAGGCACAGGCTAGACACAGGTTATGCACAGGCTAGACAAAGGCTAGACACTGGCTAGGCACAGGCTAGGAACTGGCTAGACACTGGCTAGGCACACGCTATGCACATGCCTGTCTCAGGCAAGGCACAGGCTAGACACAGGCTAGACACTGGCTAGGCACAGGCTATGCACATGCCAGTCACAGGCAAGGCACAGGCTAGGCACAGGCTAGACACCGGCTAGACACAGATTAGACACAGGCTAGACAGAGGCTATACACTGGCTAGACACAGGCTATGCACAGGCTAGACAAAGGCTAGACACTGGCAAGGCACAGGCTAGGCACTGGCTAGACACACGCTATGCACATGCCTGTCTCAGGCAAGGCACAGACTAGACACAGGCTAGACACTGGCTAGGCACAGGCTATGCACATGCCAATCACAGGCAAGGCACAGGCTAAACACAGGCTAGACACAGGCTAGACACAGGCTTGGCACAGGCTAGACACAGGCTAGACACTGGCTAGGCACAGGCTAGACACAGGCTAGACACTGGCTAGGCACAGGCTATGCACATGCCAGTCACAGGCAAGGCACAGGCTAGGCACAGGCTAGACACCGGCTAGACACAGATTAGACACAGGCTAGACAGAGGCTATACACTGGCTAGACACAGGCTATGCACAGGCTAGACAAAGGCTAGACACTGGCAAGGCACAGGCTAGGCACTGGCTAGACACACGCTATGCACATGCCTGTCTCAGGCAAGGCACAGACTAGACACAGGCTAGACACTGGCTAGGCACAGGCTATGCACATGCCAATCACAGGCAAGGCACAGGCTAAACACAGGCTAGACACAGGCTAGACACAGGCTTGGCACAGGCTAGACACAGGCTAGACACTGGCTAGGCACAGGCTAGACACAGGCTAGACACTGGCTAGGCACAGGCTATGCACATGCCAGACACATGCAAGGCACAGGCTAGACACAGGCTAGTTACAGGCTAGGCACTGGCTAGACACTGGCTAGGCACACGCTATGCACATGCCAGTCTCTGGCAAGGCACAGGCTAGACATTGGCTAGGCACACGCTATGCACTTGCCAGTCTCAGGCAAGGCACAGGCTAGACACAGGCTAAACACTGGCTAGGCACAGGCTATGCACATGCCAGTCTCAGGCAAGGCACAGGCTAGACACAGGCTAGACACAGGCTAGGCACAGGCTAGGCACAGGCTAGGCACAGGCTAGGCACAGGCTATGCACAGGCTAGACACAGGCTAGACACTGGCTAGGCACAGGCTATGCACATGCCAGTTACTGGCAAGGCACAGGCTAGACACAGGCTAGACACAGGCTAGGCACAGGCTAGACAAAGGCTAGACACAGGCTAGACACAGGCTAGACACAGGCTAGACACAGGCTAGACACAGGCTAGGCATAGGCCAGTCTGAGGCTAGGCACAGGCTAGACACCGGCTAGACACCGGCTAGACACTGACTAGACACAGGCTATGCACATGCCAGTCACAGGCAAGGCACAGGCTAGACACAGGCTAGACACAGGCTAGGCACAGGCTAGGCACAGGCTAGGCACTGGCTAGACACTGGCTAGGCACAGGCCAGTCACAGGCTAGGCACAGGCTTGGCACAGGCTAGACACCGGCTAGACACCGGCTAAACACAGACTAGACGCAGGCTAGACAGAGGCTTTACACTGGCTAGGCACAGGCTAGACACAGGCTATGCACAGGCTAGACAAAGGCTAGACACTGGCTAGGCACAGGCTAGGCACTGGCTAGACACTGGCTAGGCACACGCTATGCACATGCCTGTCTCAGGCTAGGCACAGGCTAGACACAGGCTAGACACTGGCTAGGCACAGGCTATGCACATGCCAGTCACAGGCAAGGCACAGGCTAGACACAGGCTAGATACTGGCTAGGCACAGGCCAGTCACAGGCTAGGCACAGGCTAGGCACAGGCTAGACACAGGCTAGACACCGGCTATACACTGGCTAGGCACAGGCTAGACACAGGTTATGCACAGGCTAGACAAAGGCTAGACACTGGCTAGGCACAGGCTAGGAACTGGCTAAACACTGGCTAGGCACACGCTATGCACATGCCTGTCTCAGGCCAGGCACATGCTAGACACAGGCTAGACACTGGCTAGGCACAGGCTTTGCACATGCCAGTCACAGGCAAGGCACAGGCTAGGCACAGGCTAGACACCGGCTAGACACAGATTAGACACAGGCTAGACAGAGGCTATACACTGGCTAGACACAGGCTATGCACAGGCTAGACAAAGGCTAGACACTGGCAAGGCACAGGCTAGGCACTGGCTAGACACACGCTATGCACATGCCTGTCTCAGGCAAGGCACAGACTAGACACAGGCTAGACACTGGCTAGGCACAAGCTATGCACATGCCAATCACAGGCAAGGCACAGGCTAAACACAGGCTAGACACAGGCTAGACACAGGCTTGGCACAGGCTAGACACAGGCTAGACACTGGCTAGACACTGGCTAGGCACAGGCTAGACACAGGCTAGACACTGGCTAGGCACAGGCTATGCACATGCCAGTCACAGGCAAGGCACAGGCTAGACACAAGCTAGACACTGGTAAGGCACAGGCTATGCACATGCCAGTCACAGGCAAGGCACAGGCTAGACACAGGCTAGATAAAGGCTAGGCACTGGCTAGACACTGGCTAGGCACACGCTATGCACATGCCAGTCTCTGGCAAGGCACAGGCTAGACATTGGCTAGGCACACGCTATGCACATGCCAGTCTCAGGCAAGGCACAGGCTAGACACAGGCTAAACACTGGCTAGGCACAGGCTATGCACATGCCAGTCTCAGGCAAGGCACAGGCTAGACACAGGCTAGACACAGGCTAGACACAGGCTAGGCACAGGCTAGGCACAGGCTAGGCACAGGCTATGCACAGGCTAGACACAGGCTAGACACTGGCTAGGCACAGGATATGCAAATGCCAGTTACTGGCAAGGCACAGGCTAGACACAGGCTAGACACTGGCTAGGCACAGGCTATGCACATGCAAGTCACATGCATGTCACAGGCAAGGCACAGGCTAGACACAGGCTAGACACTGGCTAGGCACAGGCTAGACACAGGCTAGACACTGGCTAGGCACAGGCTAGACACAGGCTATACACAGGCTAGACACAGGCTAGACACAGGCTAGACACAGGCTAGGCACAGGCTAGACACAGGCTAGACACAGGCTAGACACAAGCTAGACACAGGCTAGACACAGGCTAGACACAGGCTAGAAACAGGCTAGACACAGGCTAGACACAGGCTAGGCACAGGCTAGACAAATGCTAGACACAGGCTAGACACAGGCTAGACACAGGCTAGACACAGGCTGGACACAGGCTAGACACAGGCTAGACACAGGCTGGACACAGGCTAGACACAGGCTAGACACAGGCTAGACACAGGCTAGGCATAGGCCAGTCTGAGGCTAGGCACAGGCTAGGCACAGGCTAGACACCGGCTAAACACCGGCTAGATACTGACTAGACACAGGCTAGACAGAGGCTATACACTGGCTAGGCACAGGCTAGACACAGGCTATGCACAGGCTAGACAAAGGCTAGACACTGGCTAGGCACAGGCAAGGCACTGGCTAGACACTGGCTAGGCACACGCTATGCACATGCCAGTCTCAGGCAAGGCACAGGCTAGACACAGGCTAAACACTGGCTAGGCACAGGCTATGCACATGCCAGTCTGAGGCAAGGCACAGGCTAGACACAGGCTAGATACAGGCTAGGCACTGGCTAGACACTGGCTAGGCACACGCTATGCACATGCCAGTCTCTGGCAAGGCACAGGCTAGACATTGGCTAGGCACACGCTATGCACATGCCAGTCTCAGGCAAGGCACAGGCTAGACACAGGCTAAACACTGGCTAGGCACAGGCTATGCACATGCCAGCCTCAGGCAAGGCACAGGCTAGACACAGGCTAGACACAGGCTAGACACAGGCTAGGCACAGGCTAGGCACAGGCTAGGCACAGGCTATGCACAGGCTAGACACAGGCTAGACACTGGCTAGGCACACGCTATGCACATGCCTGTCTCAGGCTAGGCACAGGCTAGACACAGGCTAGATACTGGCTAGGCACAGGCCAGTCACAGGCTAGGCACAGGCTAGGCACAGGCTAGACACAGGCTAGACACCGGCTATACACTGGCTAGGCACAGGCTAGACACAGGTTATGCACAGGCTAGACAAAGGCTAGACACTGGCTAGGCACAGGCTAGGAACTGGCTAAACACTGGCTAGGCACACGCTATGCACATGCCTGTCTCAGGCAAGGCACATGCTAGACACAGGCTAGACACTGGCTAGGCACAGGCTTTGCACATGCCAGTCACAGGCAAGGCACAGGCTAGGCACAGGCTAGACACCGGCTAGACACAGATTAGACACAGGCTAGACAGAGGCTATACACTGGCTAGACACAGGCTATGCACAGGCTAGACAAAGGCTAGACACTGGCAAGGCACAGGCTAGGCACTGGCTAGACACACGCTATGCACATGCCTGTCTCAGGCAAGGCACAGACTAGACACAGGCTAGACACTGGCTAGGCACAAGCTATGCACATGCCAATCACAGGCAAGGCACAGGCTAAACACAGGCTAGACACAGGCTAGACACAGGCTTGGCACAGGCTAGACACAGGCTAGACACTGGCTAGACACTGGCTAGGCACAGGCTAGACACAGGCTAGACACTGGCTAGGCACAGGCTATGCACATGCCAGTCACAGGCAAGGCACAGGCTAGACACAAGCTAGACACTGGTAAGGCACAGGCTATGCACATGCCAGTCACAGGCAAGGCACAGGCTAGACACAGGCTAGATAAAGGCTAGGCACTGGCTAGACACTGGCTAGGCACACGCTATGCACATGCCAGTCTCTGGCAAGGCACAGGCTAGACATTGGCTAGGCACACGCTATGCACATGCCAGTCTCAGGCAAGGCACAGGCTAGACACAGGCTAAACACTGGCTAGGCACAGGCTATGCACATGCCAGTCTCAGGCAAGGCACAGGCTAGACACAGGCTAGACACAGGCTAGACACAGGCTAGGCACAGGCTAGGCACAGGCTAGGCACAGGCTATGCACAGGCTAGACACAGGCTAGACACTGGCTAGGCACAGGCTATGCACATGCCAGTTACTGGCAAGGCACAGGCTAGACACAGGCTAGACACTGGCTAGGCACAGGCTATGCACATGCAAGTCACATGCATGTCACAGGCAAGGCACAGGCTAGACACAGGCTAGACACTGGCTAGGCACAGGCTAGACACAGGCTAGACACTGGCTAGGCACAGGCTAGACACAGGCTATACACAGGCTAGACACAGGCTAGACACAGGCTAGACACAGGCTAGGCACAGGCTAGACACAGGCTAGACACAGGCTAGACACAAGCTAGACACAGGCTAGACACAGGCTAGACACAGGCTAGAAAAAGGCTAGACACAGGCTAGACACAGGCTAGGCACAGGCTAGACAAATGCTAGACACAGGCTAGACACAGGCTAGACACAGGCTAGACACAGGCTAGACACAGGCTGGACACAGGCTAGACACAGGCTAGACACAGGCTGGACACAGGCTAGACACAGGCTAGACACAGGCTAGACACAGGCTAGGCATAGGCCAGTCACAGGCTAGGCACAGGCTAGGCACAGGCTAGACACCGGCTAAACACCGGCTAGATACTGACTAGACACAGGCTAGACAGAGGCTATACACTGGCTAGGCACAGGCTAGACACAGGCTATGCACAGGCTAGACAAAGGCTAGACACTGGCTAGGCACAGGCAAGGCACTGGCTAGACACTGGCTAGGCACACGCTATGCACATGCCAGTCTCAGGCAAGGCACAGGCTAGACACAGGCTAAACACTGGCTAGGCACAGGCTATGCACATGCCAGTCACAGGCAAGGCACAGGCTAGACACAGGCTAGATACAGGCTAGGCACTGGCTAGACACTGGCTAGGCACACGCTATGCACATGCCAGTCTCTGGCAAGGCACAGGCTAGACATTGGCTAGGCACACGCTATGCACATGCCAGTCTCAGGCAAGGCACAGGCTAGACACAGGCTAAACACTGGCTAGGCACAGGCTATGCACATGCCAGTCTCAGGCAAGGCACAGGCTAGACACAGGCTAGACACAGGCTAGACACAGGCTAGGCACAGGCTAGGCACAGGCTAGGCACAGGCTATGCACAGGCTAGACACAGGCTAGACACTGGCTAGGCACAGGCTATGCACATGCCAGTTACTGGCAAGGCACAGGCTAGACACAGGCTAGACACTGGCTAGGCACAGGCTATGCACATGCCAGTCACATGCATGTCACATGCATGTCACAGGCAAGGCACAGGCTAGACACAGGCTAGACACTGGCTAGGCACAGGCTAGACACAGGCTATACACAGGCTAGACACAGGCTAGACACAGGCTAGACACAGGCTGGACACAGGCTAGACACAGGCTAGACACAGGCTGGACACAGGCTAGACACAGGCTAGACACAGGCTAAACACAGGCTAGGCATAGGCCAGTCACAGGCTAGGCACAGGCTAGGCACAGGCTAGACACCGGCTAAACACCGGCTAGATACTGACTAGACACAGGCTAGACAGAGGCTATACACTGGCTAGGCACAGGCTAGACACAGGCTATGCACAGGCTAGACAAAGGCTAGACACTGGCTAGGCACAGGCAAGGCACTGGCTAGACACTGGCTAGGCACACGCTATGCACATGCCAGTCTCAGGCAAGGCACAGGCTAGACACAGGCTAAACACTGGCTAGGCACAGGCTATGCACATGCCAGTCTCAGGCAAGGCACAGGCTAGACACAGGCTAGACACAGGCTAGGCACAGGCTAGGCACAGGCTAGGCACAGGCTAGGCACAGGCTAGACAAGGGCTAGACACTGGCTAGACACTGGCTAGGCACAGGCTTTGCACATGCCAGTCACAGGCAAGGCACAGGCTAGGCACAGGCTAGACACCGGCTAGACACAGATTAGACACAGGCTAGACAGAGGCTATACACTGGCTAGACACAGGCTATGCACAGGCTAGACAAAGGCTAGACACTGGCAAGGCACAGGCTAGGCACTGGCTAGACACACGCAATGCACATGCCTGTCTCAGGCAAGGCACAGACTAGACACAGGCTAGACACTGGCTAGGCACAAGCTATGCACATGCCAATCACAGGCAAGGCACAGGCTAAACACAGGCTAGACACAGGCTAGACACAGGCTTGGCACAGGCTAGACACAGGCTAGACACTGGCTAGACACTGGCTAGGCACAGGCTAGACACAGGCTAGACACTGGCTAGGCACAGGTTATGCACATGCCAGTCACAGGCAAGGCACAGGCTAGACACAAGCTAGACACTGGTAAGGCACAGGCTATGCACATGCCAGTCACAGGCAAGGCACAGGCTAGACACAGGCTAGATACAGGCTAGGCACTGGCTAGACACTGGCTAGGCACACGCTATGCACATGCCAGTCTCTGGCAAGGCACAGGCTAGACATTGGCTAGGCACACGCTATGCACATGCCAGTCTCAGGCAAGGCACAGGCTAGACACAGGCTAAACACTGGCTAGGCACAGGCTATGCACATGCCAGTCTTAGGCAAGGCACAGGCTAGACACAGGCTAGACACAGGCTAGACACAGGCTAGGCACAGGCTAGGCACAGGCTAGGCACAGGCTATGCACAGGCTAGACACAGGCTAGACACTGGCTAGGCACAGGCTATGCACATGCCAGTTACTGGCAAGGCACAGGCTAGACACAGGCTAGACACTGGCTAGGCACAGGCTATGCACATGCCAGTCACATGCATGTCACAGGCAAGGCACAGGCTAGACACAGGCTAGACACTGGCTAGGCACAGGCTAGACACAGGCTAGACACTGGCTAGGCACAGGCTAGACACAGGCTATACACAGGCTAGACACAGGCTAGACACAGGCTAGACACAGGCTAGGCACAGGCTAGACATATGCTAGACACAGGCTAGATACTGGCTAGGCACAGGCCAGTCACAGGCTAGGCACAGGCTAGGCACAGGCTAGACACAGGCTAGACACAGGTTATGCACAGGCTAGACAAAGGCTAGACACTGGCTAGGCACAGGCTAGGAACTGGCTAAACACTGGCTAGGCACACGCTATGCACATGCCTGTCTCAGGCAAGGCACATGCTAGACACAGGCTAGACACTGGCTAGGCACAGGCTTTGCACATGCCAGTCACAGGCAAGGCACAGGCTAGGCACAGGCTAGACACCGGCTAGACACAGATTAGACACAGGCTAGACAGAGGCTAGACACTGGCAAGGCACAGGCTAGGCACTGGCTAGACACACGCTATGCACATGCCTGTCTCAGGCAAGGCACAGACTAGACACAGGCTAGACACTGGCTAGGCACAAGCTATGCACATGCCAATCACAGGCAAGGCACAGGCTAAACACAGGCTAGACACAGGCTAGACACAGGCTTGGCACAGGCTAGACACAGGCTAGACACTGGCTAGACACTGGCTAGGCACAGGCTAGACACAGGCTAGACACTGGCTAGGCACAGGCTATGCACATGCCAGTCACAGGCAAGGCACAGGCTAGACACAAGCTAGACACTGGTAAGGCACAGGCTATGCACATGATAGTCACAGGCAAGGCACAGGCTAGACACAGGCTAGATAAAGGCTAGGCACTGGCTAGACACTGGCTAGGCACACGCTATGCACATGCCAGTCTCTGGCAAGGCACAGGCTAGACATTGGCTAGGCACACGCTATGCACATGCCAGTCTCAGGCAAGGCACAGGCTAGACACAGGCTAAACACTGGCTAGGCACAGGCTATGCACATGCCAGTCTCAGGCAAGGCACAGGCTAGACACAGGCTAGACACAGGCTAGACACAGGCTAGGCACAGGCTAGGCACAGGCTAGGCACAGGCTATGCACAGGCTAGACACAGGCTAGACACTGGCTAGGCACAGGCTATGCACATGCCAGTTACTGGCAAGGCACAGGCTAGACACAGGCTAGACACTGGCTAGGCACAGGCTATGCACATGCAAGTCACATGCATGTCACAGGCAAGGCACAGGCTAGACACAGGCTAGACACTGGCTAGGCACAGGCTAGACACAGGCTAGACACTGGCTAGGCACAGGCTAGACACAGGCTATACACAGGCTAGACACAGGCTAGACACAGGCTAGACACAGGCTAGGCACAGGCTAGACACAGGCTAGACACAGGCTAGACACAAGCTAGACACAGGCTAGACACAGGCTAGACACAGGCTAGAAACAGGCTAGACACAGGCTAGACACAGGCTAGGCACAGGCTAGACAAATGCTAGACACAGGCTAGACACAGGCTAGACACAGGCTAGACACAGGCTGGACACAGGCTAGACACAGGCTAGACACAGGCTGGACACAGGCTAGACACAGGCTAGACACAGGCTAGACACAGGCTAGGCATAGGCCAGTCTGAGGCTAGGCACAGGCTAGGCACAGGCTAGACACCGGCTAAACACCGGCTAGATACTGACTAGACACAGGCTAGACAGAGGCTATACACTGGCTAGGCACAGGCTAGACACAGGCTATGCACAGGCTAGACAAAGGCTAGACACTGGCTAGGCACAGGCAAGGCACTGGCTAGACACTGGCTAGGCACACGCTATGCACATGCCAGTCTCAGGCAAGGCACAGGCTAGACACAGGCTAAACACTGGCTAGGCACAGGCTATGCACATGCCAGTCACAGGCAAGGCACAGGCTAGACACAGGCTAGATACAGGCTAGGCACTGGCTAGACACTGGCTAGGCACACGCTATGCACATGCCAGTCTCTGGCAAGGCACAGGCTAGACATTGGCTACGCACACGCTATGCACATGCCAGTCTCAGGCAAGGCACAGGCTAGACACAGGCTAAACACTGGCTAGGCACAGGCTATGCACATGCCAGTCTCAGGCAAGGCACAGGCTAGACACAGGCTAGACACAGGCTAGACACAGGCTAGGCACAGGCTAGGCACAGGCTAGGCACAGGCTAGGCACAGGCTATGCACAGGCTAGACACAGGCTAGACACTGGCTAGGCACAGGCTATGCACATGCCAGTTACTGGCAAGGCACAGGCTAGACACAGGCTAGACACTGGCTAGGCACAGGCTATGCACATGCCAGTCACATGCATGTCACATGCATGTCACAGGCAAGGCACAGGCTAGACACAGGCTAGACACTGGCTAGGCACAGGCTAGACACAGGCTATACACAGGCTAGACACAGGCTAGACACAGGCTAGACACAGGCTAGGCACAGGCTAGACACAGGCTAGACACAGGCTAGACACAAGCTAGACACAGGCTAGACACAGGCTAGACACAGGCTAGAAACAGGCTAGACACAGGCTAGACACAGGCTAGGCACAGGCTAGACAAATGCTAGACACAGGCTAGACACAGGCTAGACACAGGCTAGACACAGGCTGGACACAGGCTAGACACAGGCTAGACACAGGCTGGACACAGGCTAGACACAGGCTAGACACAGGCTAGACACAGGCTAGGCATAGGCCAGTCACAGGCTAGGCACAGGCTAGGCACAGGCTAGACACCGGCTAAACACCGGCTAGATACTGACTAGACACAGGCTAGACAGAGGCTATACACTGGCTAGGCACAGGCTAGACACAGGCTATGCACAGGCTAGACAAAGGCTAGACACTGGCTAGGCACAGGCAAGGCACTGGCTAGACACTGGCTAGGCACACGCTATGCACATGCCAGTCTCAGGCAAGGCACAGGCTAGACACAGGCTAAACACTGGCTAGGCACAGGCTATGCACATGCCAGTCTCAGGCAAGGCACAGGCTAGACACAGGCTAGACACAGGCTAGACACTGGCTAGGCACTGGCTAGGCACAGGCTAGACACAGGCTATACACAGGCTAGACACAGGCTAGACACAGGCTAGACACAGGCTAGGCACAGGCTAGACACAGGCTAGACACAGGCTAGACACAAGCTAGACACAGGCTAGACACAGGCTAGACACAGATTAGACACAGGCTAGACAGAGGCTATACACTGGCTAGACACAGGCTATGCACAGGCTAGACAAAGGCTAGACACTGGCAAGGCACAGGCTAGGCACTGGCTAGACACACGCAATGCACATGCCTGTCTCAGGCAAGGCACAGACTAGACACAGGCTAGACACTGGCTAGGCACAAGCTATGCACATGCCAATCACAGGCAAGGCACAGGCTAAACACAGGCTAGACACAGGCTAGACACAGGCTTGGCACAGGCTAGACACAGGCTAGACACTGGCTAGACACTGGCTAGGCACAGGCTAGACACAGGCTAGACACTGGCTAGGCACAGGCTATGCACATGCCAGTCACAGGCAAGGCACAGGCTAGACACAAGCTAGACACTGGTAAGGCACAGGCTATGCACATGCCAGTCACAGGCAAGGCACAGGCTAGACACAGGCTAGATACAGGCTAGGCACTGGCTAGACACTGGCTAGGCACACGCTATGCACATGCCAGTCTCTGGCAAGGCACAGGCTAGACATTGGCTAGGCACACGCTATGCACATGCCAGTCTCAGGCAAGGCACAGGCTAGACACAGGCTAAACACTGGCTAGGCACAGGCTATGCACATGCCAGTCTTAGGCAAGGCACAGGCTAGACACAGGCTAGACACAGGCTAGACACAGGCTAGGCACAGGCTATGCACAGGCTAGGCACAGGCTATGCACAGGCTAGACACAGGCTAGACACTGGCTAGGCACAGGCTATGCACATGCCAGTTACTGGCAAGGCACAGGCTAGACACAGGCTAGACACTGGCTAGGCACAGGCTATGCACATGCCAGTCACATGCATGTCACAGGCAAGGCACAGGCTAGACACAGGCTAGACACTGGCTAGGCACAGGCTAGACACAGGCTAGACACTGGCTAGGCACAGGCTAGACACAGGCTAGACACAGGCTAGACACAGGCTAGACACAGGCTAGGCACAGGCTAGACAAATGCTAGACACAGGCTAGACACAGGCTAGACACAGGCTAGACACAGGCTGGACACAGGCTAGACACAGGCTAGACACAGGCTGGACACAGGCTAGACACAGGCTAGACACAGGCTAGACACAGGCTAGGCATAGGCCAGTCACAGGCTAGGCACGGGCTAGGCACAGGCTAGACACCGGCTAAACACCGGCTAGATACTGACTAGACACAGGCTAGACAGAGGCTATACACTGGCTAGGCACAGGCTAGACACAGGCTATGCACAGGCTAGACAAAGGCTAGACACTGGCTAGGCACAGGCAAGGCACTGGCTAGACACTGGCTAGGCACACGCTATGCACATGCCAGTCTCAGGCAAGGCACAGGCTAGACACAGGCTAAACACTGGCTAGGCACAGGCTATGCACATGCCAGTCTCAGGCAAGGCACAGGCTAGACACAGGCTAGACACAGGCTAGGCACAGGCTAGGCACAGGCTAGGCACAGGCTAGGCACAGGCTAGGCACAGGCTGGACAAGGGCTAGACACTGGCTAGACACTGGCTAGGCACAGGCTATGCACATGCCAGTTACTGGCAAGGCACAGGCTAGACACAGGCTAGACACTGGCTAGGCACAGGCTAGACACAGGCTGGACACAGGCTAGACACAGGCTAGACACAGGCTGGACACAGGCTAGACACAGGCTAGACACAGGCTAGACACAGGCTAGGCATAGGCCATTCACAGGCTAGGCACGGGCTAGGCACAGGCTAGACACCGGCTAAACACCGGCTAGATACTGACTAGACACAGGCTAGACAGAGGCTATACACTGGCTAGGCACAGGCTAGACACAGGCTATGCACAGGCTAGACAAAGGCTAGACACAGGCTAGGCACAGGCAAGGCACTGGCTAGACACTGGCTAGGCACACGCTATGCACATGCCAGTCTCAGGCAAGGCACAGGCTAGACACAGGCTAAACACTGGCTAGGCACAGGCTATGCACATGCCAGTCTCAGGCAAGGCACAGGCTAGACACAGGCTAGACACAGGCTAGGCACAGGCTAGGCACAGGCTAGGCACAGGCTAGGCACAGGCTAGGCACAGGCTGGACAAGGGCTAGACACTGGCTAGACACTGGCTAGGCACAGGCTATGCACATGCCAGTTACTGGCAAGGCACAGGCTAGACACAGGCTAGACACTGGCTAGGCACAGGCTGTGCACATGCCAGTCATATGCATGTCACAGGCAAGGCACAGGCTAGACACAGGCTAGACACTGGCTAGGCACAGGCTAGACACAGGCTATACACAGGCTAGACACAGGCTAGACACAGGCTAGACACAGGCTAGACACAGGCTAGGCACAGGCTAGACACAGGCTAGACACAGGCTAGACACAGGCTAGACACAAGCTAGACACAGGCTAGACACAGGCTAGACACAGGCTAGAAACAGGCTAGACACAGGCTAGACACAGGCTAGGCACAGGCTAGACAAAGGCTAGACACAGGCTAGACACAGGCTAGACACAGGCTAGACACAGGCTGGACACAGGCTAGACACAGGCTAGACACAGGCTAGACACAGGCTGGACACAGGCTAGACACAGGCTAGACACAGGCTAGACACAGGCTAGGCATAGGCCAGTCACAGGCTAGGCACAGGCTAGGCACAGGCTAGACACCGGCTAAACACCGGCTAGACACTGACTAGACACAGGCTAGACAGAGGCTATACACTGGCTAGGCACAGGCTAGACACAGGCTATGCACAGGCTAGACAAAGGCTAGACACTGGCTAGGCACAGGCAAGGCACTGGCTAGACACTGGCTAGGCACACGCTATGCGCATGCCAGTCTCAGGCATGGCACAGGCTAGACACAGGCTAGACACTGGCTAGGCAAAGGATATGCACATGCCAGTCACAGGCAAGGCACAGGCTAGACACAGGCTAGGCACAGGCTAGACACAGGCTAGACACAGGCTAGGCACAGGCTAGGCACAGGCTAGGCACAGGCTAGGCACAGGCTAGGCACTGGCTAGGCACTGGCTAGACACTGGCTAGGCACACGCTATGCACATGCCAGTCTCAGGCAAGGCACAGGCTAGATACAGGCTAGACACAGGCTAGACACTGGCTAGGCACAGGCTATGCACATGCCAGTCACAGGCAAGGCACAGGCTAGACACAGGCTAGACACAGGCAAGGCACAGGCTAGGCGCAGGCTAGGCACTGGCTAGACACTGGCTAGGCACAGGCCAGTCACAGGCTAGGCATAGGCTAGGCACAGGCTAGACACCGGCTAGACACCGGCTAGACGCAGACTAGACACAGGCTAGACAGAGGCTTTACACTGGCCAGGCACAGGCTAGACACAGGCTATGCACAGGCTAGACAAAGGCTAGACACTGGCTAGGCACAGGCTAGGCACTGGCTAGACACTGGCTAGGCACACGCTATGCACATGCCTGTCTCAGGCTAGGCACAGGCTAGACACAGGCTAGACACTGGCTAGGCACAGGCTATGCACATGCCAGTCACAGGCAAGGCACAGGCTAGGCACAGGCTAGACACTGGCTAGGCACAGGCCAGTCACAGGCTAGGCACAGGCTAGGCACAGGCTAGACACAGGCTAGACACCGGCTAGACAGAGGCTATACACTGGCTAGGCACAGGATAGACACAGGCTATGCACAGGCTAGACAAAGGCTAGACACTGGCTAGGCACAGGCTAGGCACTGGCTAGACACTGGCTAGGCACACGCTATGCACATGCCTGTCTCAGGCTAGGCACAGGCTAGACACAGGCTAGACACTGGCTAGGCACAGGCTATGCACATGCCAGTCACAGGCAAGGCACAGGCTAGGCACAGGCTAGACACTGGCTAGGCACAGGCCAGTCACAGGCTAGGCACAGGCTAGGCACAGGCTAGACACAGGCTAGACACCGGCTAGACAGAGGCTATACACTGGCTAGGCCCAGGATAGACACAGGCTATGCACAGGCTAGACAAAGGCTAGACACAGGCTAGACACAGGCTAGACACAGGCTAGACACAGTCTAGGCAGAGGCCAGTCACAGGCTAGGCACAGGCTAGGCACAGGCTAGACACCGGCTAAACACCGGCTAGATACTGACTAGACACAGGCTAGATAGAGGCTATACACTGGCTAGGCACAGGCTAGACACAGGCTATGCACAGACTAGACAAAGGCTAGACACTGGCTAGGCACAGGCAAGGCACTGGCTAGACACTGGCTAGGCACACGCTATGCACATGCCAGTCTCAGGCAAGGCACAGGCTAGACACAGGCTAAACACTGGCTAGGCACAGGCTAGACACAGGCTAGACACTGGCTAGGCACAGGCTAGACACAGGCTAGACACAGGCTAGACACAGGCTAGAAACAGGCTAGACACAGGCTAGACACAGGCTAGGCACAGGCTAGACAAATGCTAGACACAGGCTAGACACAGGCTAGACACAGGCTAGACACAGGCTGGACACAGGCTAGACACAGGCTAGAAACAGGCTAGACACAGGCTAGACACAGGCTAGGCACAGGCTAGACACAGGCTAGGCATAGGCCAGTCACAGGCTAGGCACGGGCTAGGCACAGGCTAGACACCGGCTAAACACCGGCTAGATACTGACTAGACACAGGCTAGACAGAGGCTATACACTGGCTAGGCACAGGCTAGACACAGGCTATGCACAGGCTAGACAAAGGCTAGACACTGGCTAGGCACAGGCAAGGCACTGGCTAGACACTGGCTAGGCACACGCTATGCACATGCCAGTCTCAGGCAAGGCACAGGCTAGACACAGGCTAAACACTGGCTAGGCACAGGCTATGCACATGCCAGTCTCAGGCAAGGCACAGGCTAGACACAGGCTAGACACAGGCTAGGCACAGGCTAGGCACAGGCTAGGCACAGGCTAGGCACAGGCTAGGCACAGGCTGGACAAGGGCTAGACACTGGCTAGACACTGGCTAGGCACAGGCTATGCACATGCCAGTTACTGGCAAGGCACAGGCTAGACACAGGCTAGACACTGGCTAGGCACAGGCTAGACACAGGCTGGACACAGGCTAGACACAGGCTAGACACAGGCTGGACACAGGCTAGACACAGGCTAGACACAGGCTAGACACAGGCTAGGCATAGGCCAGTCACAGGCTAGGCACGGGCTAGGCACAGGCTAGACACCGGCTAAACACCGGCTAGATACTGACTAGACACAGGCTAGACAGAGGCTATACACTGGCTAGGCACAGGCTAGACACAGGCTATGCACAGGCTAGACAAAGGCTAGACACAGGCTAGGCACAGGCAAGGCACTGGCTAGACACTGGCTAGGCACACGCTATGCACATGCCAGTCTCAGGCAAGGCACAGGCTAGACACAGGCTAAACACTGGCTAGGCACAGGCTATGCACATGCCAGTCTCAGGCAAGGCACAGGCTAGACACAGGCTAGACACAGGCTAGGCACAGGCTAGGCACAGGCTAGGCACAGGCTAGGCACAGGCTAGGCACAGGCTGGACAAGGGCTAGACACTGGCTAGACACTGGCTAGGCACAGGCTATGCACATGCCAGTTACTGGCAAGGCACAGGCTAGACACAGGCTAGACACTGGCTAGGCACAGGCTGTGCACATGCCAGTCATATGCATGTCACAGGCAAGGCACAGGCTAGACACAGGCTAGACACTGGCTAGGCACAGGCTAGACACAGGCTATACACAGGCTAGACACAGGCTAGACACAGGCTAGACACAGGCTAGACACAGGCTAGAGGCACACAGGCTAGACACAGGCTAGACACAGGCTAGACACAGGCTAGACACAAGCTAGACACAGGCTAGACACAGGCTAGACACAGGCTAGAAACAGGCTAGACACAGGCTAGACACAGGCTAGGCACAGGCTAGACAAAGGCTAGACACAGGCTAGACACAGGCTAGACACAGGCTAGACACAGGCTGGACACAGGCTAGACACAGGCTAGACACAGGCTAGACACAGGCTGGACACAGGCTAGACACAGGCTAGACACAGGCTAGACACAGGCTAGGCATAGGCCAGTCACAGGCTAGGCACAGGCTAGGCACAGGCTAGACACCGGCTAAACACCGGCTAGACACTGACTAGACACAGGCTAGACAGAGGCTATACACTGGCTAGGCACAGGCTAGACACAGGCTATGCACAGGCTAGACAAAGGCTAGACACTGGCTAGGCACAGGCAAGGCACTGGCTAGACACTGGCTAGGCACACGCTATGCGCATGCCAGTCTCAGGCATGGCACAGGCTAGACACAGGCTAGACACTGGCTAGGCAAAGGATATGCACATGCCAGTCACAGGCAAGGCACAGGCTAGACACAGGCTAGGCACAGGCTAGACACAGGCTAGACACAGGCTAGGCAAAGGCTAGGCACAGGCTAGGCACAGGCTAGGCACAGGCTAGGCACTGGCTAGGCACTGGCTAGACACTGGCTAGGCACACGCTATGCACATGCCAGTCTCAGGCAAGGCACAGGCTAGATACAGGCTAGACACAGGCTAGACACTGGCTAGGCACAGGCTATGCACATGCCAGTCACAGGCAAGGCACAGGCTAGACACAGGCTAGACACAGGCAAGGCACAGGCTAGGCGCAGGCTAGGCACTGGCTAGACACTGGCTAGGCACAGGCCAGTCACAGGCTAGGCATAGGCTAGGCACAGGCTAGACACCGGCTAGACACCGGCTAGACGCAGACTAGACACAGGCTAGACAGAGGCTTTACACTGGCCAGGCACAGGCTAGACACAGGCTATGCACAGGCTAGACAAAGGCTAGACACTGGCTAGGCACAGGCTAGGCACTGGCTAGACACTGGCTAGGCACACGCTATGCACATGCCTGTCTCAGGCTAGGCACAGGCTAGACGCAGGCTAGACACTGGCTAGGCACAGGCTATGCACATGCCAGTCACAGGCAAGGCACAGGCTAGGCACAGGCTAGACACTGGCTAGGCACAGGCCAGTCACAGGCTAGGCACAGGCTAGGCACAGGCTAGACACAGGCTAGACACCGGCTAGACAGAGGCTATACACTGGCTAGGCACAGGATAGACACAGGCTATGCACAGGCTAGACAAAGGCTAGACACTGGCTAGGCACAGGCTAGGCACTGGCTAGACACTGGCTAGGCACACGCTATGCACATGCCTGTCTCAGGCTAGGCACAGGCTAGACACAGGCTAGACACTGGCTAAGCACAGGCTATGCACATGCCAGTCACAGGCAAGGCACAGGCTAGGCACAGGCTAGACACTGGCTAGGCACAGGCCAGTCACAGGCTAGGCACAGGCTAGGCACAGGCTAGACACAGGCTAGACACCGGCTAGACAGAGGCTATACACTGGCTAGGCCCAGGATAGACACAGGCTATGCACAGGCTAGACAAAGGCTAGACACAGGCTAGACACAGGCTAGACACAGGCTAGACACAGTCTAGGCAGAGGCCAGTCACAGGCTAGGCACAGGCTAGGCACAGGCTAGACACCGGCTAAACACCGGCTAGATACTGACTAGACACAGGCTAGATAGAGGCTATACACTGGCTAGGCACAGGCTAGACACAGGCTATGCACAGACTAGACAAAGGCTAGACACTGGCTAGGCACAGGCAAGGCACTGGCTAGACACTGGCTAGGCACACGCTATGCACATGCCAGTCTCAGGCAAGGCACAGGCTAGACACAGGCTAAACACTGGCTAGGCACAGGCTATGCACATGCCAGTCACAGGCAAGGCACAGGCTAGACACAGGCTAGATACAGGCTAGGCACTGGCTAGACACTGGCTAGGCACACGCTATGCACATGCCAGTCTCTGGCAAGGCACAGGCTAGACATTGGCTAGGCACACGCTATGCACATGCCAGTCTCAGGCAAGGCACAGGCTAGACACAGGCTAAACACTGGCTAGGCACAGGCTATGCACATGCCAGTCTCAGGCAAGGCACAGGCTAGACACAGGCTAGACACAGGCTAGACACAGGCTAGGCACAGGCTAGGCACAGGCTAGGCACAGGCTATGCACAGGCTAGACACAGGCTAGACACTGGCTAGGCACAGGCTATGCACATGCCAGTTACTGGCAAGGCACAGGCTAGACACAGGCTAGACACTGGCTAGGCACAGGCTATGCACATGCCAGTCACATGCATGTCACAGGCAAGGCACAGGCTAGACACAGGCTAGACACTGGCTAGGCACAGGCTAGACACAGGCTATACACAGGCTAGACACAGGCTAGACACAGGCTAGACACAGGCTAGGCACAGGCTAGACACAGGCTAGACACAGGCTAGACACAAGCTAGACACAGGCTAGACACAGGCTAGACA
The DNA here is from genome assembly GCA_018903695.1 of Zaprionus gabonicus. Lineage (NCBI taxonomy): Eukaryota > Metazoa > Arthropoda > Insecta > Diptera > Drosophilidae > Zaprionus > Zaprionus gabonicus. The sequence continues at coordinate 39,269 of JAEIFO010000294.1, read as the reverse complement.
CAGGCTAGAAACAGGCTAGACACAGGCTAGACACAGGCTAGGCACAGGCTAGACAAATGCTAGACACAGGCTAGACACAGGCTAGACACAGGCTAGACACAGGCTGGACACAGGCTAGACACAGGCTAGACACAGGCTGGACACAGGCTAGACACAGGCTAGACACAGGCTAGACACAGGCTAGACACTGGCTAGGCACAGGCCAGTCACAGGCTAGGCACAGGCTAGGCACAGGCTAGACACAGGCTAGACACCGGCTAGACAGAGGCTATACACTGGCTAGGCCCAGGATAGACACAGGCTATGCACAGGCTAGACAAAGGCTAGACACAGTCTAGACACAGGCTAGACACAGGCTAGACACAGGCTAGGCATAGGCCAGTCACAGGCTAGGCACAGGCTAGGCACAGGCTAGACACCGGCTAAACACCGGCTAGATACTGACTAGACACAGGCTAGATAGAGGCTATACACTGGCTAGGCACAGGCTAGACACAGGCTATGCACAGGCTAGACAAAGGCTAGACACTGGCTAGGCACAGGCAAGTCTCAGGCAAGGCACAGGCTAGACACAGGCTAAACACTGGCTAGGCACAGGCTATGCACATGCCAGTCACAGGCAAGGCACAGGCTAGACACAGGCTAGATACAGGCTAGGCACTGGCTAGACACTGGCTAGGCACACGCTATGCACATGCCAGTCTCTGGCAAGGCACAGGCTAGACATTGGCTAGGCACACGCTATGCACATGCCAGTCTCAGGCAAGGCACAGGCTAGACACAGGCTAAACACTGGCTAGGCACAGGCTATGCACATGCCAGTCTCAGGCAAGGCACAGGCTAGACACAGGCTAGACACAGGCTAGACACAGGCTAGGCACAGGCTAGGCACAGGCTAGGCACAGGCTATGCACAGGCTAGACACAGGCTAGACACTGGCTAGGCACAGGCTATGCACATGCCAGTTACTGGCAAGGCACAGGCTAGACACAGGCTAGACACTGGCTAGGCACAGGCTATGCACATGCCAGTCACATGCATGTCACAGGCAAGGCACAGGCTAGACACAGGCTAGACACTGGCTTGGCACAGGCTAGACACAGGCTATACACAGGCTAGACACAGGCTAGACACAGGCTAGACACAGGCTAGGCACAGGCTAGACACAGGCTAGACACAGGCTAGACACAAGCTAGACACAGGCTAGACACAGGCTAGACACAGGCTAGAAACAGGCTAGACACAGGCTAGACACAGGCTAGGCACAGGCTAGACAAATGCTAGACACAGGCTAGACACAGGCTAGACACAGGCTAGACACAGGCTGGACACAGGCTAGACACAGGCTAGACACAGGCTGGACACAGGCTAGACACAGGCTAGACACAGGCTAGACACAGGCTAGACACAGGCTAGGCATAGGCTAGTCACAGGCTAGGCACAGGCTAGGCACAGGCTAGACACCGGCTAAACACCGGCTAGATACTGACTAGACACAGGCTAGACAGAGGCTATACACTGGCTAGGCACAGGCTAGACACAGGCTATGCACAGGCTAGACAAAGCCTAGACACTGGCTAGGCACAGGCAAGGCACTTGCTAGACACTGGCTAGGCACACGCTATGCATATGCCAGTCTCAGGCAAGGCACAGGCTAGACACAGGCTAAACACTGGCTAGGCACAGGCTATGCACATGCCAGTCTCAGGCAAGGCACAGGCTAGACACAGGCTAAACACTGGCTAGGCACAGGCTATGCACATGCCAGTCACAGGCAAGGCACAGGCTAGACACAGGCTAGATACAGGCTAGGCACTGGCTAGACACTGGCTAGGCACACGCTATGCACATGCCAGTCTCTGGCAAGGCACAGGCTAGACATTGGCTAGGCACACGCTATGCACATGCCAGTCTCAGGCAAGGCACAGGCTAGACACAGGCTAAACACTGGCTAGGCACAGGCTATGCACATGCCAGTCTCAGGCAAGGCACAGGCTAGACACAGGCTAGACACAGGCTAGACACAGGCTAGGCACAGGCTAGGCACAGGCTAGGCACAGGCTATGCACAGGCTAGACACAGGCTAGACACTGGCTAGGCACAGGCTATGCACATGCCAGTTACTGGCAAGGCACAGGCTAGACACAGGCTAGACACTGGCTAGGCACAGGCTATGCACATGCCAGTCACATGCATGTCACAGGCAAGGCACAGGCTAGACACAGGCTAGACACTGGCTAGGCACAGGCTAGACACAGGCTAGACACAGGCTAGACACAGGCTAGACACAGGCTAGACACAGGCTAGGCACAGGCTAGACACAGGCTAGACACAGGCTAGACACAGGCTAGACACAGGCTAGACACAGGCTAGACACAGGCTAGAAACAGGCTAGACACAGGCTAGACACAGGCTAGGCACAGGCTAGACACATGCTAGACACAGGCTAGACACAGGCTAGACACAGGCTAGACACAGGCTAGACACAGGCTAGACACAGGCTAGACACAGGCTAGACACAGGCTAGACACAGGCTAGACACAGGCTAGACACAGGCTAGACACTGGCTAGGCACAGGCCAGTCACAGGCTAGGCACAGGCTAGGCACAGGCTAGACACAGGCTAGACACCGGCTAGACAGAGGCTATACACTGGCTAGGCCCAGGCTAGACACAGGCTATGCACAGGCTAGACAAAGGCTAGACACAGTCTAGACACAGGCTAGACACAGGCTAGACACAGGCTAGGCATAGGCCAGTCACAGGCTAGGCACAGGCTAGGCACAGGCTAGACACCGGCTAAACACCGGCTAGATACTGACTAGACACAGGCTAGATAGAGGCTATACACTGGCTAGGCACAGGCTAGACACAGGCTATGCACAGGCTAGACAAAGGCTAGACACTGGCTAGGCACAGGCAAGTCTCAGGCAAGGCACAGGCTAGACACAGGCTAAACCATGGCTAGGCACAGGCTATGCACATGCCAGTCACAGGCAAGGCACAGGCTAGACACAGGCTAGATACAGGCTAGGCACTGGCTAGACACTGGCTAGGCACACGCTATGCACATGCCAGTCTCTGGCAAGGCACAGGCTAGACATTGGCTAGGCACACGCTATGCACATGCCAGTCTCAGGCAAGGCACAGGCTAGACACAGGCTAAACACTGGCTAGGCACAGGCTATGCACATGCCAGTCTCAGGCAAGGCACAGGCTAGACACAGGCTAGACACAGGCTAGACACAGGCTAGGCACAGGCTAGGCACAGGCTAGGCACAGGCTATGCACAGGCTAGACACAGGCTAGACACTGGCTAGGCACAGGCTATGCACATGCCAGTTACTGGCAAGGCACAGGCTAGACACAGGCTAGACACTGGCTAGGCACAGGCTATGCACATGCCAGTCACATGCATGTCACAGGCAAGGCACAGGCTAGACACAGGCTAGACACTGGCTAGGCACAGGCTAGACACAGGCTATACACAGGCTAGACACAGGCTAGACACAGGCTAGACACAGGCTAGGCACAGGCTAGACACAGGCTAGACACAGGCTAGACACAAGCTAGACACAGGCTAGACACAGGCTAGACACAGGCTAGAAACAGGCTAGACACAGGCTAGACACAGGCTAGGCACAGGCTAGACAAATGCTAGACACAGGCTAGACACAGGCTAGACACAGGCTAGACACAGGCTGGACACAGGCTAGACACAGGCTAGACACAGGCTGGACACAGGCTGGACACAGGCTAGACACAGGCTAGACACAGGCTAGACACAGGCTAGACACAGGCTAGGCATAGGCCAGTCACAGGCTAGGCACAGGCTAGACACCGGCTAAACACCGGCTAGATACTGACTAGACACAGGCTAGACAGAGGCTATACACTGGCTAGGCACAGGCTAGACACAGGCTATGCACAGGCTAGACAAAGGCTAGACACTGGCTAGGCACAGGCAAGGCACTTGCTAGACACTGGCTAGGCACACGCTATGCATATGCCAGTCTCAGGCAAGGCACAGGCTAGACACAGGCTAAACACTGGCTAGGCACAGGCTATGCACATGCCAGTCTCAGGCAAGGCACAGGCTAGACACAGGCTAGACACAGGCTAGGCACAGGCTAGGCACAGGCTAGGCACAGGCTAGGCACAGGCTAGGCACAGGCTAGGCACAGGCTAGGCACAGGCTAGACAAGGGCTAGACACTGGCTAGACACTGGCTAGGCACAGGCTATGCACATGCCAGTTACTGGCAAGGCACAGGCTAGACACAGGCTAGACACTGGCTAGGCACAGGCTGTGCACATGCCAGTCATATGCATGTCACAGGCAAGGCACAGGCTAGACACAGGCTAGACACTGGCTAGGCACAGGCTAGACACAGGCTATACACAGGCTAGACACAGGCTAGACACAGGCTAGACACAGGCTAGACACAGGCTAGACACAGGCTAGACACAGGCTAGGCACAGGCTAGACACAGGCTAGACACAGGCTAGACACAGGCTAGACACAAGCTAGACACAGGCTAGACACAGGCTAGACACAGGCTAGAAACAGGCTAGACACAGGCTAGACACAGGCTAGGCACAGGCTAGACAAAGGCTAGACACAGGCTAGACACAGGCTAGACACAGGCTAGACACAGGCTGGACACAGGCTAGACACAGGCTAGACACAGGCTAGACACAGGCTAGACACAGGCTAGACACAGGCTAGACACAGGCTAGACACAGGCTAGACACAGGCTAGGCATAGGCCAGTCACAGGCTAGGCACAGGCTAGGCACAGGCTAGACACCGGCTAAACACCGGCTAGACACTGACTAGACACAGGCTAGACAGAGGCTATACACTGGCTAGGCACAGGCTAGACACAGGCTATGCACAGGCTAGACAAAGGCTAGACACTGGCTAGGCACAGGCAAGGCACTGGCTAGACACTGGCTAGGCACACGCTATGCGCATGCCAGTCTCAGGCATGGCACAGGCTAGACACAGGCTAGACACTGGCTAGGCACAGGATATGCACATGCCAGTCACAGGCAAGGCACAGGCTAGACACAGGCTAGGCACAGGCTAGACACAGGCTAGACACTGGCTAGGCACAGGCTAGGCACAGGCTAGGCACAGGCTAGGCACAGGCTAGGCACTGGCTAGGCACTGGCTAGACACTGGCTAGGCACACGCTATGCACATGCCAGTCTCAGGCAAGGCACAGGCTAGATACAGGCTAGACACAGGCTAGACACTGGCTAGGCACAGGCTATGCACATGCCAGTCACAGGCAAGGCACAGGCTAGACACAGGCTAGACACAGGCAAGGCACAGGCTAGGCACAGGCTAGGCACTGGCTAGACACTGGCTAGGCACAGGCCAGTCACAGGCTAGGCACAGGCTAGGCACAGGCTAGACACCGGCTAGACACCGGCTAGACGCAGACTAGACACAGGCTAGACAGAGGCTTTACACTGGCTAGGCACAGGCTAGACACAGGCTATGCACAGGCTAGACAAAGGCTAGACACTGGCTAGGCACAGGCTAGGCACTGGCTAGACACTGGCTAGGCACACGCTATGCACATGCCTGTCTCAGGCTAGGCACAGGCTAGACACAGGCAAGGCACAGGCTAGGCACAGGCTAGACACTGGCTAGGCACAGGCCAGTCACAGGCTAGGCACAGGCTAGGCACAGGCTAGACACAGGCTAGACACCGGCTAGACAGAGGCTATACACTGGCTAGGCACAGGATAGACACAGGCTATGCACAGGCTAGACAAAGGCTAGACACTGGCTAGGCACAGGCTAGGCACTGGCTAGACACTGGCTAGGCACACGCTATGCACATGCCTGTCTCAGGCAAGGCACAGGCTAGACACACGCTAGACACTGGCTAGGCACAGGCTATGCACATGCCAGTCACAGGCAAGGCATAGGCTAGGCACAGGCTAGACACCGGCTAGAAACAGATTAGACACAGGCTAGACAGAGGCTATACACTGGCTAGGCACAGGCTAGACACAGGCTATGCACAGGCTAGACAAAGGCTAGACACTGGCTAGGCACAGGCTAGGCACTGGCTAGACACTGGCTAGGCACACGCTATGCACATGCCTGTCTCAGGCAAGGCACAGGCTAGACACAGGCTAGACACTGGCTAGGCACAGGCTATGCACATGCCAGTCTCAGGCAAGGCACAGGCTAGACACAGGCTAGACACTGGCTAGGCCCAGGCTATGCACATGCCAGTCACAGGCAAGGCACAGGCTAGACACAGGCTAGACACAGGCTAGGCACAGGCTAGACACAGGCTAGACACTGGCTAGGCACAGGCTATGCACATGCCAGTCACAGGCAAGGCACAGGCTAGACACAGGCTAGACACAGGCTAGGCACAGGCTAGGCACAGGCTAGGCACAGGCTAGGCACTGGCTAGACACTGGCTAGGCACAGGCCAGTCACAGGCTAGGCACAGGCTAGGCACAGGCTAGACACCGGCTAGACACCGGCTAGACACAGACTAAACACAGGCTAGACAGAGGCTTTACACTGGCTAGGCACAGGCTAGACACAGGCTATGCACAGGCTAGACAAAGGCTAGACACTGGCTAGGCATAGGCTAGGCACTGGCTAGACACTGGCTAGGCACACTCTATGCACATGCCTGTCTCAGGCAAGGCACAGGCTAGACACAGGCTAGACACTGGCTAGGCACAGGCTATGCACATGCCAGTCACAGGCAAGGCACAGGCTAGACACAGGCTAGACACAGGCTAGGCACAGGCTATGCACATGCCAGTCACAGGCAAGGCACAGGCTAGACACAGGCTGGACACAGGCTAGGCACAGGCTAGGCACTGGCTAGACACTGGCTAGGCACAGGCTATGCACATGCCAGTCACAGGCAAGGCACAGGCTAGACACAGGCTAGACACAGGCTAGGCACAGGCTAGACACAGGCTAGACACAGGCTAGACACAAGCTAGACACAGGCTAGACACAGGCTAGACAAAGGCTAGACACAGGCTAGACACAGGCTAGACACAGGCTAGACACAGGCTAGACACAGGCTGGACACAGGCTAGACACAGGCTAGACACAGGCTAGACACAGGCTGGACACAGGCTAGACACAGGCTAGACACAGGCTAGACACAGGCTAGGCATAGGCCAGTCACAGGCTAAGCACAGGCTAGACACCGGCTAAACACCGGCTAGACACTGACTAGACACAGGCTAGACAGAGGCTATACACTGGCTAGGCACAGGCTAGACACAGGCTATGCACAGGCTAGACAAAGGCTAGACACTGGCTAGGCACAGGCAAGGCACTGGCTAGACACTGGCTAGGCACACGCTATGCGCATGCCAGTCTCAGGCAAGGCACAGGCTAGACACAGGCTAGACACTGCCTAGGCACAGGCTATGCACATGCCAGTCACAGGTAAGACACAGGCTAGACACAGGCTAGACACAGGCTAGGCACAGGCTAGACACAGGCTAGGCACAGGCTAGGCACAGGCTAGGCACAGGCTAGGCACAGGCTAGGCACAGGCTAGGCACTGGCTAGGCACTGGCTAGGCACACGCTATGCACATGCCAGTCTCAGGCAAGGCACAGGCTAGACACAGGCTAGACACTGGCTAGGCACAGGCTATGCACATGCCAGTCTCAGGCAAGGCACAGGCTAGACACAGGCTAGGACACAGGCTAGGCACGGGCTAGGCACAGGCTAGGCACTGGCTAGACACTGGCTAGGCACAGGCCAGTGACAGGCTAGGCAGCAGGCACAGGCTAGGCAGGCACAGGCTAGACACAGGCTAGGCACAAGCTAGGCACAGGCTAGGCACTGGCTAGACACTTGCTAGGCACTGGCTAGACACTTGCTAGGCACAGGCCAGTCACAGGCTAGGCACAGGCTAGGCACAGGCTAGACACTGGCTAGGCACAGGCTATGCACATGCCAGTCACAGGCAAGGCACAGGCTAGGCACAGGCTAGACACCGGCTAGAAACAGATTAGACACAGGCTAGACAGAGGCTATACACTGGCTAGGCACAGGCTAGACACAGGCTATGCACAGGCTAGACAAAGGCTAGACACTGGCTAGGCACAGGCTAGGCACTGGCTAGACACTGGCTAGGCACACGCTATGCACATGCCTGTCTCAGGCAAGGCACAGGCTAGACACAGACTAGACACTGGCTAGGCACAGGCTATGCACATGCCAGTCACAGGCAAGGCACAGGCCAAACATAGGCTAGACACAGGCTAGACACAGGCTTGGCACAGGCTAGACACAGGCTAGACACTGGCTAGGCACAGGCTAGACACTGGCTAGACACTGGCTAGGCACACGCTATGCACATGCCTGTCTCAGGCAAGGCACAGGCTAGACACAGGCTAGACACTGGCTAGGCACACGCTATGCACATGCCAGTCTCAGGCAAGGCACAGGCTAGACACAGGCTAAACACTGGCTAGGCACAGGCTATGCACATGCCAGTCTCAGGCTAAACACTGGCTAGGCACAGGCTAGACACAGGCTAGGCACAGGCTAGGCACAGGCTAGGCACAGGCTAGGCACAGGCTAGGCACAGGCTAGGCACAGGCTAGGCACAGGCTAGACACAGGCTAGGCACAGGCTAGGCACAGGCTAGGCACAGGCTAGGCACAGGCTAGGCACAGGCTAGGCACAGGCTAGACACAGGCTAGACACTGGCTAGGCACAGGCACATGCCAGGCACATGCATGTCACAGGCAAGGCACAGGCTAGACACTGGCTAGACACAGGCTAGGCACAGGCTAGACACAGGCTAGACACAGACACAGGCTAGACACAGGCTAGACACAGGCTAGACACAGGCTAGACACAGGCTAGACACAGGCTAGACACAGGCTAGACACAGGCTAGACACAGGCTATGCACATGCTAGTCTCAGGCAAGGCACAGGCTAGACACAGGCTAGACACAGGCTAGGCACAGGCTATGCACATGCCAGTCACATGCATGTCACAGGCAAGGCACAGGCTAGACACAGGCTAGACACAGGCTAGACACAGGCTAGACACAGGCAAGGCACAGGCTAGGCACAGGCTAGACACCGGCTAGAAACAGATTAGACACAGGCTAGACAGAGGCTATACACTGGCTAGGCACAGGCTAGACACAGGCTATGCACAGGCTAGACAAAGGCTAGACACTGGCTAGGCACAGGCTAGGCACTGGCTAGACACTGGCTAGGCACACGCTATGCACATGCCTGTCTCAGGCAAGGCACAGGCTAGACACAGGCTAGACACTGGCTAGGCACAGGCTATGCACATGCCAGCCACAGGCAAGGCACAGGCCAAACACAGGCTAGACACAGGCTAGGCACAGGCTAGGCACAGGCTAGGCACAGGCTAGGCACAGGCTAGGCACTGGCTAGACACTGGCTAGGCACAGGCCAGGCAGTCACAGGCTAGGCACAGGCTAGGCACAGGCTAGACACAGGCTAGACACCGGCTAGACACCGGCTAGACACAGACTAAACACAGGCTAGACAGAGGCTTTACACTGGCTAGGCACAGGCTAGACACAGGCTATGCACAGGCTAGACAAAGGCTAGACACTGGCTAGGCATAGGCTAGGCACTGGCTAGACACTGGCTAGGCACACGCTATGCACATGCCTGTCTCAGGCAAGGCACAGGCTAGACACAGGCTAGACACTGGCTAGGCACAGGCTATGCACATGCCAGTCACAGGCAAGGCACAGGCTAGACACAGGCTAGACACAGGCTAGGCACAGGCTATGCACATGCCAGTCACAGGCAAGGCACAGGCTAGACACAGGCTGGACACAGGCTAGGCACAGGCTAGGCACTGGCTAGACACTGGCTAGGCACAGGCTATGCACATGCCAGTCACAGGCAAGGCACAGGCTAGACACAGGCTAGACACAGGCTAGGCACAGGCTAGACACAGGCTAGACACAGGCTAGACACAAGCTAGACACAGGCTAGACACAGGCTAGACAAAGGCTTGACACAGGCTAGACACAGGCTAGACACAGGCTAGACACAGGCTAGACACAGGCTAGACACAGGCTAGACACAGGCTAGACACAGGCTAGACACAGGCTAGACACAGGCTGGACACAGGCTAGACACAGGCTAGACACAGGCTAGACACAGGCTAGACACAGGCTAGGCATAGGCCAGTCACAGGCTAAGCACAGGCTAGACACCGGCTAAACACCGGCTAGACACTGACTAGACACAGGCTAGACAGAGGCTATACACTGGCTAGGCACAGGCTAGACACAGGCTATGCACAGGCTAGACAAAGGCTAGACACTGGCTAGGCACAGGCAAGGCACTGGCTAGACACACGCTATGCGCATGCCAGTCTCAGGCAAGGCACAGGCTAGACACAGGCTAGACACTGGCTAGGCACAGGCTATGCACATGCCAGTCACAGGCAAGGCACAGGCTAGACACAGGCTAGGCACAGGCTAGACACAGGCTAGGCACAGGCTAGGCACTGGCTAGGCACTGGCTAGGCACTGGCTAGGCACACGCTATGCACATGCCAGTCTCAGGCAAGGCACAGGCTAGACACAGGCTAGACACTGGCTAGGCACAGGCTATGCACATGCCAGTCACAGGCAAGGCACAGGCTAGACACAGGCTAGGCACAGGCTAGGCACAGGCTAGGCACAGGCTAGGCACAGGCTAGGCACTGGCTAGACACTGGCTAGGCACAGGCCAGTGACAGGCTAGGCAAGGCTAGGCACAGGCTAGGCACAGGCTAGACACAGGCTAGGCACAAGCTAGGCACAGGCTAGGCACTGGCTAGACACTTGCTAGGCACTGGCTAGACACTTGCTAGGCACAGGCCAGTCACAGGCTAGGCACAGGCTAGGCACAGGCTAGACACTGGCTAGGCACAGGCTATGCACATGCCAGTCACAGGCAAGGCACAGGCTAGGCACAGGCTAGACACCGGCTAGAAACAGATTAGACACAGGCTAGACAGAGGCTATACACTGGCTAGGCACAGGCTAGACACAGGCTATGCACAGGCTAGACAAAGGCTAGACACTGGCTAGGCACAGGCTAGGCACTGGCTAGACACTGGCTAGGCACACGCTATGCACATGCCTGTCTCAGGCAAGGCACAGGCTAGACACAGACTAGACACTGGCTAGGCACAGGCTATGCACATGCCAGTCACAGGCAAGGCACAGGCCAAACATAGGCTAGACACAGGCTAGACACAGGCTAGGCACAGGCTAGACACAGGCTAGACACTGGCTAGGCACAGGCTAGACACTGGCTAGACACTGGCTAGGCACACGCTATGCACATGCATGTCTCAGGCAAGGCACAGGCTAGACACAGGCTAGACACTGGCTAGGCACACGCTATGCACATGCCAGTCTCAGGCAAGGCACAGGCTAGACACAGGCTAAACACTGGCTAGGCACAGGCTATGCACATGCCAGTCTCAGGCTAAACACTGGCTAGGCACAGGCTAGACACAGGCTAGGCACAGGCTAGGCACAGGCTAGGCACAGGCTAGGCACAGGCTAGGCACAGGCTAGGCACAGGCTAGGCACTGGCTAGGCTAGGCACTGGCTAGGCACAGGCTAGGCTCAGGCTAGGCACAGGCTAGGCACAGGCTAGGCACAGGCTAGACACAGGCTAGGCACAAGCTAGGCACAGGCTAGGCACTGGCTAGACACTTGCTAGGCACTGGCTAGACACTTGCTAGGCACAGGCCAGTCACAGGCTAGGCACAGGCTAGGCACAGGCTAGACACTGGCTAGGCACAGGCTATGCACATGCCAGTCACAGGCAAGGCACAGGCTAGGCACAGGCTAGACACCGGCTAGAAACAGATTAGACACAGGCTAGACAGAGGCTATACACTGGCTAGGCACAGGCTAGACACAGGCTATGCACAGGCTAGACAAAGGCTAGACACTGGCTAGGCACAGGCTAGGCACTGGCTAGACACTGGCTAGGCACACGCTATGCACATGCCTGTCTCAGGCAAGGCACAGGCTAGACACAGACTAGACACTGGCTAGGCACAGGCTATGCACATGCCAGTCACAGGCAAGGCACAGGCCAAACATAGGCTAGACACAGGCTAGACACAGGCTAGACACAGGCTAGGCACAGGCTAGACACAGGCTAGGCACAGGCTAGACACTGGCTAGACACTGGCTAGGCACACGCTATGCACATGCCTGTCTCAGGCAAGGCACAGGCTAGACACAGGCTAGACACTGGCTAGGCACACGCTATGCACATGCCAGTCTCAGGCAAGGCACAGGCTAGACACAGGCTAAACACTGGCTAGGCACAGGCTATGCACATGCCAGTCTCAGGCTAAACACTGGCTAGGCACAGGCTAGACACAGGCTAGGCACAGGCTAGGCACAGGCTAGGCACAGGCTAGGCACAGGCTAGGCACAGGCTAGGCACAGGCTAGGCACAGGCTAGGCACAGGCTAGACACAGGCTAGGCACAGGCTAGGCACAGGCTAGGCACAGGCTAGGCACAGGCTAGGCACAGGCTAGGCACAGGCTAGACACAGGCTAGACACTGGCTAGGCACAGGCAAGGCACCGGCTAGACACAGGATAGACACTGGCTAGGCACAGGCTAGACACAGGCTAGACACAGGCTAGACACAGGCTAGACACAGGCTAGACACAGGCTAGACACAGGCTAGACACAGGCTAGACACAGGCTAGACACAGGCTAGACACAGGCTAGACACAGGCTATGCACATGCCAGTCTCAGGCAAGGCACAGGCTAGACACAGGCTAGACACAGGCTAGGCACAGGCTATGCACATGCCAGTCACATGCATGTCACAGGCAAGGCACAGGCTAGACACAGGCTAGACACAGGCTAGACACAGGCTAGACACAGGCTAGACACAGGCAAGGCACAGGCTAGGCACAGGCTAGACACCGGCTAGAAACAGATTAGACACAGGCTAGACAGAGGCTATACACTGGCTAGGCACAGGCTAGACACAGGCTATGCACAGGCTAGACAAAGGCTAGACACTGGCTAGGCACAGGCTAGGCACTGGCTAGACACTGGCTAGGCACACGCTATGCACATGCCTGTCTCAGGCAAGGCACAGGCTAGACACAGGCTAGACACTGGCTAGGCACAGGCTATGCACATGCCAGCCACAGGCAAGGCACAGGCCAAACACAGGCTAGACACAGGCTAGGCACAGGCTAGGCACAGGCTAGGCACTGGCTAGACAAAGGCTAGACACTGGCTAGGCACAGGCAAGGCACAGGCTAGACACAGGCTAGACACCGGTAAGGCACAGGCTATGCACATGCCAGTCACAGGCAAGGCACAGGCTAGACACAGGCTAGACACAGGCTAGGCACTGGCTCGACACTGGCTAGGCACACGCTATGCACATGCCAGTCTCTGGCAAGGCACAGGCTAGACACTGGCTAGGCACACGCTATGCACATGCCAGTCTCAGGCAAGGCACAGGCTAGACACAGGCTAAACAGTGGCTAGGCACAGGCTATGCACATGCCAGTCTCAGGCAAGGCACAGGCTAGACACAGGCTAGACACAGGCTAGACACAGGCTAGGCACAGGCTAGACACAGGCTAGGCACAGGCTAGGCACAGGCTAGGCACAGGCTAGACATGAGCACAGGCTAGACACAGGCTAGACACAGGCTAGACACTGGCTAGGCACAGGCTATGCACATGCCAGTCACTGGCAAGGCACAGGCTAGACACAGGCTAGACACTGGCTAGGCACAGGCTATGCACATGCCAGTCACATGCATGTCACAGGCAAGGCACAGGCTAGACACAGGCTAGACACAGGCTAGACACAGGCTAGACACAGGCTAGACACAGGCTAGACACAGGCTAGACACAGGCTAGACACAGGCTAGACACAGGCTAGACACAGGCTAGACACAGGCTAGGCACAGGCTAGACACTGGCTAGACACAAGCTAGACACAGGCTAGACACAGGCTAGACACAGGCTAGAAACAGGCTAGACACAGGCTAGACACAGGCTAGACACAGGCTAGGCTAGGCACAGGCTAGACACTGACACAGGCTAGACACAGGCTAGACACAGGCTAGACACAGGGCTAGACACAGGCTGGACACAGGCTAGACACAGGCTAGACACAGGCTAGACACAGGCTAGACACAGGCTAGACACAGGCTAGGCACAGGCTAGGCACTGGCTAGGCACAGGCTAGGCACAGGCTAGGCACAGGCTAGACACAGGCTAGACACCGGCTAGACACAGGCTAGACACTGGCTAGACACAGGCTAGACAGAGGCTATACACTGGCTAGGCACAGGCTAGACACAGGCTATGCACAGGCTAGACAAAGGCTAGACACTGGCTAGGCACAGGCTAGGCACTGGCTAGACACTGGCTAGGCACACGCTATGCACATGCCAGTCTCAGGCAAGGCACAGGCTAGACACAGGCTAGACACTGGCTAGGCACAGGCTATGCACATGCCAGTCACAGGCAAGGCACAGGCCAAACATAGGCTAGACACAGGCTAGACACTGGCTAGGCACAGGCTAGACACTGGCTAGACACTGGCTAGGCACACGCTATGCACATGCATGTCTCAGGCAAGGCACAGGCTAGACACAGGCTAGACACTGCCTAGGCACACGCTATGCACATGCCAGTCTCAGGCAAGGCACAGGCTAGACACAGGCTAAACACTGGCTAGGCACAGGCTATGCACATGCCAGTCTCAGGCTAAACACTTGCTAGGCACAGGCTAGACACAGGCTAGGCACAGGCTAGGCACAGGCTAGGCACAGGCTAGGCACAGGCTAGGCACAGGCTAGGCACAGGCTAGGCACAGGCTAGGCACAGGCTAGGCACAGGCTAGGCACAGGCTAGACACAGGCTAGGCACAGGCTAGGCACAGGCTAGGCACAGGCTAGGCACAGGCTAGACACAGGCTAGACACTGGCTAGGCACAGGCCATGCACATGCCAGTCACAGGCTAGACACAGGCTAGACACTGGCTAGGCACAGGCTATGCACATGCCAGTCACATGCATGTCACAGGCAAGGCACAGGCTAGACACAGGATAGACACTGGCTAGGCACAGGCTAGACACAGGCTAGACACAGGCTAGACACAGGCTAGACACAGGCTAGACACAGGCTAGACACAGGCTAGACACAGGCTAGACACAGGCTAGACACAGGCTATGCACACATGCCAGTCTCAGGCAAGGCACAGGCTAGACACAGGCTAGACACAGGCTAGGCACAGGCTATGCACATGCCAGTCACATGCATGTCACAGGCAAGGCACAGGCTAGACACAGGCTAGACACAGGCTAGACACAGGCTAGACACAGGCTAGACACAGGCTAGACACAGGCTAGACACAGGCTAGACACAGGCAAGGCACAGGCTAGGCACAGGCTAGACACCGGCTAGAAACAGATTAGACACAGGCTAGACAGAGGCTATACACTGGCTAGGCACAGGCTAGACACAGGCTATGCACAGGCTAGACAAAGGCTAGACACTGGCTAGGCACAGGCTAGGCACTGGCTAGACACTGGCTAGGCACACGCTATGCACATGCCTGTCTCAGGCAAGGCACAGGCTAGACACAGGCTAGACACTGGCTAGGCACAGGCTATGCACATGCCAGCCACAGGCAAGGCACAGGCCAAACACAGGCTAGACACAGGCTAGGCACAGGCTAGGCACAGGCTAGGCACTGGCTAGACAAAGGCTAGACACTGGCTAGGCACAGGCAAGGCACAAGGCTAGACACAGGCTAGACACCGGTAAGGCACAGGCTATGCACATGCCAGTCACAGGCAAGGCACAGGCTAGACACAGGCTAGACACAGGCTAGGCACTGGCTCGACACTGGCTAGGCACACGCTATGCACATGCCAGTCTCTGGCAAGGCACAGGCTAGACACTGGCTAGGCACACGCTATGCACATGCCAGTCTCAGGCGAGGCACAGGCTAGACACAGGCTAAACACTGGCTAGGCACAGGCTATGCACATGCCAGTCTCAGGCAAGGCACAGGCTAGACACAGGCTAGACACAGGCTAGGCACAGGCTAGGAAGGCTAGGCACAGGCTAGACACAGGCTAGACACTGGCTAGGCACAGGCTATGCACATGCCAGTCACAGGCTAGACACAGGCTAGACACAGGCTAGACACAGGCTAGACACAGGCTAGACACAGGCTAGACACAGGCTAGACACAGGCTAGACACAGGCTAGACACAGGCTAGACACAGGCTAGACACAGGCTAGACACAGGCTAGACACAGGCTAGACACAGGCTAGACACAGGCTAGACACAGGCTAGACACAGGCTAGACACAGGCTAGGCACAGGCTAGACAAAGGCTAGACACAGGCTAGACACAGGCTAGACACAGGCTAGACACAGGCTGGACACAGGCTAGACACAGGCTAGACACAGGCTAGACACAGGCTAGACACAGGCTAGGCACAGGCTAGACAAAGGCTAGACACAGGCTAGACACAGGCTAGACACAGGCTAGACACAGGCTAGACACAGGCTAGACACAGGCTAGACACAGGCTAGACACAGGCTAGACACAGGCTAGACACAGGCTAGACACAGGCTAGACACAGGCTAGGCATAGGCCAGTCACTGGCTAGGCACAGGCTAGGCACGGGCTAGACACCGGCTAGACACCGGCTAGACACTGACTAGACACAGGCTAGACACAGGCTAGACAGAGGCTATACACTGGCTAGGCACAGGCTAGACACAGGCTATGCACAGGCTAGACAAAGGCTAGACACTGGCTAGGCACAGGCTAGGCACTGGCTAGACACTGGCTAGGCACACGCTATGCACATGCCAGTCTCAGGCAAGGCACAGGCTAGACACAGGCTAGACACTGGCTAGGCACAGGCTATGCACATGCCAGTCACAGGCAAGGCACAGGCTAGACACAGGCTAGACACAGGCTAGGCACAGGCTAGACACAGGCTAGACACTGGCTAGGCACAGGCTATGCACATGCCAGTCACAGGCAAGGCACAGGCTAGACACAGGCTAGACACAGGCTAGGCACAGGCTAGGCACTGGCTAGACACTGGCTAGGCACATGCCAGTCACAGGCTAGGCACAGGCTAGGCACAGGCTAGACACCGGCTAGCCACCGGCTAGACACAGACTAGACACAGACTAGACACAGGCTAGACAGAGGCTTTACACTGGCTAGGCACAGGCTAGACACAGGCTATGCACAGGCTAGAAAAAGGCTAGACACTGGCTAGGCATAGGCTAGGCACTGGCTAGACACTGGCTAGGCACACTCTATGCACATGCCTGTCTCAGGCAAGGCACAGGCTAGACACAGGCTAGACAATGGCTAGCCACAGGCTATGCACATGCCAGTCACAGGCAAGGCACAGGCTAGGCACAGGCTAGGCACTGGCTAGACACTGGCTAGGCACACGCTATGCACATGCCAGTCTCTGGCAAGGCACAGGCTAGACACTGTCTAGGCACACGCTATGCACATGCCAGTCTCAGGCAAGGCACAGGCTAGACACAGGCTAGACACTGGCTAGGCACAGGCTATGCACATGCCAGTCACATGCCAGTCACAGGCAAGGCACAGGCTAGACACAGGCTGGACACAGGCTAGGCACAGGCTAGGCACTGGCTAGACACTGGCTAGGCACAGGCTATGCACATGCCAGTCACAGGCAAGGCACAGGCTAGACACAGGCTAGACACAGGCTAGGCACAGGCTAGGCACTGGCTAGACACTGGCTAGGCACACGCTATGCACATGCCTGTCTCAGGCAAGGCACAGGCTAGACACAGGCTAGACACAGGCTAGACACAGGCTAGGACACAGGCTAGGCACAGGCTATGCACATGCCAGTCACAGGCAAGGCACAGGCTAGACACAGGCTAGACACAGGCTAGGCACAGGCTAGGCACAGGCTAGGCACAGGCTAGGCACAGGCTAGGCACTGGCTAGACACTGGCTAGGCACTGGCTAGACACTGGCTAGGCACACGCTATGCACATGCCTGTCTCAGGCAAGGCACAGGCTAGACACAGGCTAGACACTGGCTAGGCACAGGCTATGCACATGCCAGTCACAGGCAAGGCACAGGCTAGGCACAGGCTAGGCACAGGCTAGGCACAGGCTAGGCACAGGCTAGGCACAGGCTAGGCACTGGCTAGACACTGGCTAGGCACACGCTATGCACATGCCAGTCTCTGGCAAGGCACAGGCTAGACACAGTCTAGGCACACTCTATGCACACGCCAGTCTCAGGCAAGGCACAGGCTAGACACAGGCTAGACACTGGCTAGGCACAGGCTATGCACATGCCAGTCACATGCCAGTCACAGGCAAGGCACAGGCTAGACACAGGCTAGACACTGGCTAGGCACAGGCTAGACACAGGCTAGACACAGGCTAGACACAGGCTAGACACAGGCTAGACACAGGCTAGACACAGGCTAGACACAGGCTAGACACAGGCTAGACACAGGCTAGACACAGGCTAGACACAGGCTAGAAACAGGCTAGACACAGGCTAGACACAGGCTAGACACAGGCTAGACACAGGCTAGACACAGGCTAGACACAGGCTAGGCACAGGCTAGATACAGGGCTAGACACAGGCTAGACACAGGCTAGACACAGGCTAGACACAGGCTAGACACAGGCTGGACACAGGCTAGACACAGGCTAGACACAGGCTAGACACAGGCTGGACACAGGCTAGACACAGGCTAGACACAGGCTAGACACAGGCTGGACACAGGCTAGACACAGGCTAGACACAGGGTAGACACAGGCTAGACACAGGCTAGACACAGGCTAGACACAGGCTAGGCATAGGCTAGGCACAGGCTAGCCACAGGCTAGGCACAGGCTAGGCACAGGCTAGGCACAGGCTAGGCACTGGCTAGGCACAAGCTAGTCACAAGCTAGACATCCGCTAGACACCGGCTAGACACTGACTAGACACAGGCTAGACAGAGGCTATACACTGGCTAGGCACAGGCTAGACACTGGCTTGGCACAGACTAGACAAAGGCTAGACACTGGCTAGGCACAGGCTAGGCACTGGCTAGACACTGCCTAGGCACACGCTATTCACATGCCTGTCTTAGGCAAGGCACAGGCTAGACACAGGCTAGACACTGGCTAGGCATAGGCTATGCACATGCCAGTCACAGGCAAGGCACAGGCTAGACACAGGCTAGACACAGGCTAGGCACAGGCTAGGCACAGGCTAGGCACTGGCTAGACAAAGGCTAGACACTGGCTAGGCACAGGCTAGGCACTGGCTAGACACTGGCTAGACACTGGCTAGGCACACGCTATGCACATGCCAGTCTCAGGCAAGGCACAGGCTAGACACAGGCTAGACACTGGCTAGGCACAGGCTATGCACATGCCAGTCACAGGCAAGGCACAGGCTAGACACAGGCTAGACACAGGCTAGGCACAGGCTAGACACAGGCTAGACACAGGCTAGGCACAGGCTATGCACATGCCAGTCACAGGCAAGGCACAGGCTAGACACAGGCTAGCCACAGGCTAGGCACAGGCTAGGCACAGGCTAGGCACAGGCTAGGCACTGGCTAGGCACAAGCTAGTCACAGGCTAGACATCCGCTAGACACCGGCTAGACACTGACTAGACACAGGCTAGACAGAGGCTATACACTGGCTAGGCACAGGCTAGGCACTGGCTAGACACTGCCTAGGCACACGCTATTCACATGCCTGTCTTAGGCAAGGCACAGGCTAGACACAGGCTAGACACTGGGTAGGCATAGGCTATGCACATACAGTCACAGGCAAGGCACAGGCTAGGCACAGGCTAGGCACTGGCTAGACAAAGGCTAGACACCGGCTAGGCACAGGCTAGGCACTGGCTAGACACTGGCTAGACACTGGCTAGACACTGGCTAGGCACACGCTATGCACATGCCAGTCTCAGGCAAGGCACAGGCTAGACACAGGCTAGACACTGGCTAGGCACAGGCTATGCACATGCCAGTCACAGGCAAGGCACAGGCTAGACACAGGCTAGACACAGGCTAGGCACAGGCTAGACACAGCCTAGACACACGCTATTCACATGCCTGTCTTAGGCAAGGCACAGGCTAGACACAGGCTAGACACTGGGTAGGCATAGGC
This sequence comes from Zaprionus gabonicus, assembly GCA_018903695.1. Lineage (NCBI taxonomy): Eukaryota > Metazoa > Arthropoda > Insecta > Diptera > Drosophilidae > Zaprionus > Zaprionus gabonicus. The sequence goes on along the minus strand of JAEIFO010000294.1, from coordinate 19,027 downwards.
TATGCACATACAGTCTGAGGCAAGGCACAGACTAGGCACAGGCTAGGCACTGGCTAGCCAAAGGCTAGACACTGGCTAGGCACAGGCTAGGCACTGGCTAGAGACTGGCTAGACACTGGCTAGACACTGGCTAGGCACACGCTATGCACATGCCAGTCTCAGGCAAGGCACAGGCTAGACACAGGCTAGACACTGGCTAGGCACAGGCTATGCACATGCCAGTCACAGGCAAGGCACAGGCTAGACACAGGCTAGACACAGGCTAGGCACAGGCTAGACACAGCCTAGACACAGGCTAGGCACTGGCTAGGCACAGGCTAGGCACTGGCTAGACACTGCCTAGGCACACGCTATTCACATGCCTGTCTTAGGCAAGGCACAGGCTAGACACAGGCTAGACACTGGGTAGGCATAAGCTATGCACATACAGTCACAGGCAAGGCACAGGCTAGGCACAGGCTAGGCACTGGCTAGACAAAGGCTAGACACTGGCTAGGCACAGGCTAGGCACTGCCTAGGCACACGCTATTCACATGCCTGTATTAGGCAAGGCACAGGCTAGACACAGGCTAGACACTGGGTAGGCATAGGCTATGCACATACAGTCACAGGCAAGGCACAGGCTAGACACAGGCTAGGCACTGGCTAGACACTGGCTAGGCACACGCTATGCACATGCCTGTCTCAGGCTAGGCACAGGCTAGACACAGGCTAGACACTGGCTAGGCACAGGCTATGCACATGCCAGTCACAGGCAAGGCACAGGCTAGACACAGGCTAGGCACAGGCTATGCACATGCCAGTCTCAGGCAAGGCACAGGCTAGACACAGGCTAAACACTGGCTAGGCACAGGCTATGCACATGCCAGTCACAGGCAAGGCACAGGCTAGACACAGGCTAGACACAGGCTAGACACAGGCTAGGCACAGGCTAGGCACAGGCTAGGCACAGGCTAGGCACAGGCTAGGCACAGGCTAGACACAGGCTAGACACAGGCTAGACACTGGCTAGGCACAGGCTATGCACATGCCAGTTACTGGCAAGGCACAGGCTAGACACAGGCTAGACACTGGCTAGGCACAGGCTATGCACATGCCAGTCACATGCATGTCACAGGCAAGGCACAGGCTAGACACAGGCTAGACACAGGCTAGACACAGGCTAGACACAGGCTAGACACAGGCTAGACACAGGCTAGACACAGGCTAGACACAGGCTAGACACAGGCTAGACACAGGCTAGACACAGGCTAGACACAGGCTAGACACAGGCTAGACACAGGCTTGGCACAGGCTAGACACAGGCTAGACACAGGCTAGACACAAGCTAGACACAGGCTAGACACAGTCTAGAAACAGGCTAGACACAGGCTAGACACAGGCTAGACACAGGCTAGACAAAGGCTAGACACAGGCTAGACACAGGCTAGACACAGGCTAGACACATGCTGGACACAGGCTAGACACAGGCTAGACACTGGCTAGGCACAGGCTATGCACATGCCAGTCACAGGCAAGGCACAGGCTAGACACAGGCTAGATACTGGCTAGGCACAGGCCAGTCCCAGGCTAGGCACAGGCTAGACACCGGCTAGACAGAGGCTATACACTGGCTAGGCACAGGCTAGACACAGGCTATGCACAGGCTAGACAAAGGCTAGACACTGGCTAGGCACAGGCTAGGCACTGGCTAGACACTGGCTAGGCACACGCTATGCACATGCCTGTCTCAGGCAAGGCACAGGCTAGACACAGGCTAGACACTGGCTAGGCACAGGCTATGCACATGCCAATCACAGGCAAGGCACAGGCTAAACACAGGCTAGACACAGGCTAGACACTGGCAAGGCACAGGCTAGGCACTGGCTAGACACTCGCTGTGCACATGCCTGTCTCAGGCAAGGCACTGGCTAGGCACAGGCTAGACACAGGCTAGACACTGGCTAGGCACAGGCTATGCACATGCCAGTCTCTGGCAAGGCACAGGCTAGACACTGGCTAGGCACACGCTATGCACATGCCAGTCTCAGGCAAGGCACAGGCTAGACACAGGCTAAACACTGGCTAGGCACAGGCTATGCACATGCCAGTCTCAGGCAAGGCACAGGCTAGGCACAGGCTAGACACAGGCTAGACACAGGCTAGGCACAGGCTAGGCACAGGCTAGGCACAGGCTAGGCACAGGCTAGGCACAGGCTAGGCACAGGCTAGGCACAGGCTAGGCACAGGCTAGACACAGGCTAGGCATAGGCTAGGCACAGGCTAGGCACAGGCTAGCCACAGGCTAGACACAGGCTAGACACTGGCTAGGCACAGGCTATGCACATGCCTGTCTCAGGCAAGGCACAGGCTAGACACAGGCTAGACACTGGCTAGGCACACGCTATGCACATGCCAGTCACATGCATGTCACAGGCAAGGCACAGGGTAGACACAGGCTAGACACTGGCTAGGCACAGGCTAGACACAGGCTATACACAGGCTAGACACAGGCTAGACACAGGCTAGGCACAGGCTAGACACAGGCTAGACACAGGCTGGACACAAGCTAGACACAGGCTAGACACAGGCTAGAAACAGGGTAGACACAGGCTAGACACAGGTTAGGCACAGGCTAGACAAAGGCTAGACACAGGCTAGACACAGGCTAGACACAGGCTAGACACAGGCTGGACACAGGCTAGACACAGGCTAGACACAGGCTAGACACAGGCTGGACACAGGCTAGACACAGGCTAGACACAGGCTAGACACAGGCTAGACACAGGCTAGACACAGGCTAGACACAGGCTAGACACAAGCTAGACACAGGCTAGACACAGGCTAGACAAAGGCTAGACACAGGCTAGACACAGGCTAGACACAGGCTAGACACTGGCTAGACACAGGCTAGACACTGGCGAGGCACAGGCTATGCACATGCCAGTCACAGGCAAGGCACAGGCTAGACACACGCTAGACACAGGCTAGGCACAGGCTAGACACAGGCTAGACACAGGCTAGGCACAGGCTATGCACATGCCAGTCACAGGCAAGGCACAGGCTAGACACAGGCTAGCCACAGGCTAGCCACAGGCTAGGCACAGGCTAGGCACAGGCTAGGCACAGGCTAGGCACTGGCTAGGCACAAGCTAGTCACAGGCTAGACATCCGCTAGACACCGGCTAGACACTGACTAGACACAGGCTAGACAGAGGCTATACACTGGCTAGGCACAGGCTAGGCACTGGCTAGACACTGCCTAGGCACACGCTATTCACATGCCTGTCTTAGGCAAGGCACAGGCTAGACACAGGCTAGACACTGGGTAGGCATAGGCTATGCACATACAGTCACAGGCAAGGCACAGGCTAGGCACAGGCTAGGCACTGGCTAGACAAAGGCTAGACACCGGCTAGGCACAGGCTAGGCACTGGCTAGACACTGGCTAGACACTGGCTAGACACTGGCTAGGCACACGCTATGCACATGCCAGTCTCAGGCAAGGCACAGGCTAGACACAGGCTAGACACTGGCTAGGCAAAGGCTATGCACATTCCAGTCACAGGCAAGGCACAGGCTAGACACAGGCTAGACACAGGCTAGGCACAGGCTAGACACAGCCTAGACACACGCTATTCACATGCCTGTCTTAGGCAAGGCACAGGCTAGACACAGGCTAGACACTGGGTAGGCATAGGCTATGCACATACAGTCACAGGCAAGGCACAGACTAGGCACAGGCTAGGCACTGGCTAGCCAAAGGCTAGACACTGGCTAGGCACAGGCTAGGCACTGGCTAGAGACTGGCTAGACACTGGCTAGACACTGGCTAGGCACACGCTATGCACATGCCAGTCTCAGGCAAGGCACAGGCTAGACACAGGCTAGACACTGGCTAGGCACAGGCTATGCACATGCCAGTCACAGGCAAGGCACAGGCTAGACACAGGCTAGACACAGGCTAGGCACAGGCTAGACACAGCCTAGACACAGGCTAGGCACTGGCTAGGCACAGGCTAGGCACTGGCTAGACACTGCCTAGGCACACGCTATTCACATGCCTGTCTTAGGCAAGGCACAGGCTAGACACAGGCTAGACACTGGGTAGGCATAGGCTATGCACATACAGTCACAGGCAAGGCACAGGCTAGACACAGGCTAGGCACTGGCTAGACACTGGCTAGGCACACGCTATGCACATGCCTGTCTCAGGCTAGGCACAGGCTAGACACAGGCTAGACACTGGCTAGGCACAGGCTATGCACATGCCAGTCACAGGCAAGGCACAGGCTAGACACAGGCTAGGCACAGGCTATGCACATGCCAGTCTCAGGCAAGGCACAGGCTAGACACAGGCTAAACACTGGCTAGGCACAGGCTATGCACATGCCAGTCTCAGGCAAGGCACAGGCTAGACACAGGCTAGACACAGGCTAGACACAGGCTAGGCACAGGCTAGGCACAGGCTAGGCACAGGCTAGGCACAGGCTAGGCACAGGCTAGACACAGGCTAGACACAGGCTAGACACTGGCTAGGCACAGGCTATGCACATGCCAGTTACTGGCAAGGCACAGGCTAGACACAGGCTAGACACTGGCTAGGCACAGGCTATGCACATGACAGTCACATGCATGTCACAGGCAAGGCACAGGCTAGACACAGGCTAGACACTGGCTAGGCACAGGCTAGACACAGGCTATACACAGGCTAACAGGCTAGACACAGGCTAGACACAGGCTAGGCACAGGCTAGACACAGGCTAGACACAGGCTAGACACAGGTTAGGCACAGGCTAGACAAAGGCTAGACACAGGCTAGACACAGGCTAGACACAGGCTAGACACAGGCTGGACACAGGCTAGACACAGGCTAGACACAGGCTAGACACAGGCTGGACACAGGCTAGACACAGGCTAGACACAGGCTAGACACAGGCTAGACACAGGCTAGACACAGGCTAGACACAGGCTTGGCACAGGCTAGACACAGGCTAGACACAGGCTAGACACAAGCTAGACACAGGCTAGACACAGTCTAGAAACAGGCTAGACACAGGCTAGACACAGGCTAGACACAGGCTAGACAAAGGCTAGACACAGGCTAGACACAGGCTAGACACAGGCTAGACACAGGCTGGACACAGGCTAGACACAGGCTAGACACTGGCTAGGCACAGGCTATGCACATGCCAGTCACAGGCAAGGCACAGGCTAGACACAGGCTAGATACTGGCTAGGCACAGGCCAGTCCCAGGCTAGGCACAGGCTAGACACCGGCTAGACAGAGGCTATACACTGGCTAGGCACAGGCTAGACACAGGCTATGCACAGGCTAGACAAAGGCTAGACACTGGTTAGGCACAGGCTAGGCACTGGCTAGACACTGGCTAGGCACACGCTATGCACATGCCTGTCTCAGGCAAGGCACAGGCTAGACACAGGCTAGACACTGGCTAGGCACAGGCTTTGCACATGCCAGTCACAGGCAAGGCACAGGCTAGGCACAGGCTAGACACCGGCTAGACACAGATTAGACACAGGCTAGACAGAGGCTATACACTGGCTAGGCACAGGCTAGACACAGGCTATGCACAGGTTAGACAAAGGCTAGACACTGGCAAGGCACAGGCTAGGCGCTGGCTAGACACACGCTGTGCACATGCCTGTCTCAGGCAAGGCACAGGCTAGACACAGGCTAGACACAGGCTAGACACTGGCTAGGCACAGGCTATGCACATGCCAATCACAGGCAAGGCACAGGCTAAACACAGGCTAGACACAGGCTAGACACTGGCAAGGCACAGGCTAGGCACTGGCTAGACACACGCTGTGCACATGCCTGTCTCAGGCAAGGCACTGGCTAGGCACAGGCTAGACACAGGCTAGACACTGGCTAGGCACAGGCTATGCACATGCCAGTCTCTGGCAAGGCACAGGCTAGACACTGGCTAGGCACACGCTATGCACATGCCAGTCTCAGGCAAGGCACAGGCTAGACACAGGCTAAACACTGGCTAGGCACAGGCTATACACATGCCAGTCTCAGGCAAGGCACAGGCAAGGCACAGGCTAGACACAGGCTAGACACAGGCTAGGCACAGGCTAGGCACAGGCTAGGCACAGGCTAGGCACAGGCTAGGCACAGGCTAGGCACAGGCTAGACACAGGCTAGGCATAGGCTAGGCACAGGCTAGGCACAGGCTAGCCACAGGCTAGACACAGGCTAGACACTGGCTAGGCACAGGCTATGCACATGCCTGTCTCAGGCAAGGCACAGGCTAGACACAGGCTAGACACTGGCTAGGCACACGCTATGCACATGCCAGTCACATGCATGTCACAGGCAAGGCACAGGGTAGACACAGGCTAGACACTGGCTAGGCACAGGCTAGACACAGGCTATACACAGGCTAGACACAGGCTAGACACAGGCTAGGCACAGGCTAGACACAGGCTAGACACAGGCTGGACACAAGCTAGACACAGGCTAGACACAGGCTAGACACAGGCTAGAAACAGGGTAGACACAGGCTAGACACAGGTTAGGCACAGGCTAGACAAAGGCTAGACACAGGCTAGACACAGGCTAGACACAGGCTAGACACAGGCTGGACACAGGCTAGACACAGGCTAGACACAGGCTAGACACAGGCTGGACACAGGCTAGACACAGGCTAGACACAGGCTAGACACAGGCTAGACACAGGCTAGACACAGGCTAGGCACAGGCTAGACACAGGCTAGACACAGGCTAGACACAAGCTAGACACAGGCTAGACACAGGCTAGACAAAGGCTAGACACAGGCTAGACACAGGCTAGACACAGGCTAGACACAGGCTAGACACAGGCTAGACACAGGCTGGACACAGGCTAGACACAGGCTAGACACAGGCTAGAAACAGGCTAGGCATAGGCCAGTCACAGGCTAGGCACAGGCTAGACACCGGCTAAACACCGGCTAGACACTGACTAGACACAGGCTAGATAGAGGCTATACACTGGCTAGGCACAGGCTAGACACAGGCTAGACACAGGCTAGACAAAGGCTAGACACTGGCTAGGCACAGGCTAGGCACTGGCTAGACACTGGCTAGGCACACGCTATGCACATGCCAGTCACAGGCAAGGCACAGGCTAGACACAGGCTAGACACAGGCTAGACACAGGCTAGACACAGGCTAGGCACTGGCTAGGCACAGGCTATGCACATGCCAGTCACAGGCAAGGCACAGGCTAGACACAGGCTAGACACAGGCTAGGCACAGGCTAGGCACAGGCAGGCTAGGCACTGGCTAGACACTGGCTAGGCACAGGCCAGTCACAGGCTAGGCACAGGCTTGGCACAGGCTAGACACCGGCTAGACACCGGCTAAACACAGACTAGACACAGGCTAGACAGAGGCTTTACACTGGCTAGGCACAGGCTAGACACAGGCTATGCACAGGCTAGACAAAGGCTAGACACTGGCTAGGCACAGGCTAGGCACTGGCTAGACACTGGCTAGGCACACGCTATGCACATGCCTGTCTCAGGCTAGGCACAGACTAGACACAGGCTAGACACTGGCAAGGCACAGGCTATGCACATGCCAATCACAGGCAAGGCACAGGCTAAACACAGGCTAGACACAGGCTAGACACAGGCTTGGCACAGGCTAGACACAGGCTAGAGACTGGCTAGGCACAGGCTAGACACAGGCTAGACACTGGCTAGGCACAGGCTATGCACATGCCAGTCACAGGCAAGGCACAGGCTAGACACAGGCTAGACACTGGCTAAGGCACTGGCTATGCACATGCCAGTCACAGGCAAGGCACAGGCTAGACACAGGCTAGACACAGGCTAGGCACTGGCTAGACACTGGCTAGGCACACGCTATGCACATGCCAGTCTCTGGCAAGGCACAGGCTAGACATTGGCTAGGCACACGCTATGCACATGCCAGTCTCAGGCAAGGCACAGGCTAGACACAGGCTAAACACTGGCTAGGCACAGGCTATGCACATGCCAGTCTCAGGCAAGGCACAGGCTAGACACAGGCTAGGCACAGGCTAGGCACAGGCTAGGCACAGGCTATGCACAGGCTAGACACAGGCTAGACACTGGCTAGGCACAGGCTATGCACATGCCAGTCACATGCATGTCACAGGCAAGGCACAGGCTAGACACAGGCTAGACACTGGCTAGGCACAGGCTAGACACAGGCTATACACAGGCTAGACACAGGCTAGACACAGGCTAGACACAGGCTAGACACAAGCTAGACACAGGCTAGACACAGGCTAGACACAGGCTAGACACAGGCTAGACACAGGCTAGAAACAGGCTAGACACAGGCTAGACACAGGCTAGGCACAGGCTAGACAAATGCTAGACACAGGCTAGACACAGGCTAGACACAGGCTAGACACAGGCTGGACACAGGCTAGACACAGGCTAGACACAGGCTGGACACAGGCTAGACACAGGCTAGACACAGGCTAGACACAGGCTAGACACAGGCTAGGCACAGGCTAGGCACACAGGCTAGGCTAGGCACAGGCTAGACACAGAACTGGCTAGGCAACACCAGGCTAGGCACACTGGCTAGACACAGGCTAGCCAGGCTACAGGCAAGGCACTGGCTAGACACTGGCTAGGCACACAGGCTAGTGTCAGGCAAGGCACAGGCTAGACGCAGGCTAAACACTGGCTAGGCACAGGCTATGCACATGCCAGTCTCAGGCAAGGCACAGGCTAGACACAGGCTAAACACAGGCTAGGCACAGGCTAGGCACTAGGCAGGCACAGGCACAGGCTAGACAAGGGCTAGACACAGGCTAGACACTGGCTAGGCACAGGCTAAGTTACTGGCAAGGCACAGGCTAGACACAGGCTAGACACTGGCTAGGCACAGGCTATGCACATGCCAGTCACAGGCTAGACACAGGCTAGACACAGGCTAGACACAGGCTAGACACAGGCTAGACACAGGCTAGACACAGGCTAGACACAGGCTAGACACAGGCTAGACACAGGCTAGACACAGGCTAGACACAGGCTAGACACAGGCTAGACAAGGCACACAGGCTAGAAACAGGCTAGACACAGGCTAGACACAGGCTAGACACAGGCTAGACACAGGCTAGACACAGGCTAGACACAGGCTAGACACAGGCTAGACACAGGCTAGACACAGGCTAGACACAGGCTAGACACAGGCTGGACACAGGCTAGACACAGGCTAGACACAGGCTAGACACAGGCTAGGCATAGGCCAGTCACAGGCTTGGCACAGGCTAGGCACAGGCTAGACACCGGCTAAACACCGGCTAGACACTGACTAGACACAGGCTAGACAGAGGCTATACACTGGCTAGGCACAGGCTAGACACAGGCTATGCACAGGCTAGACAAAGGCTAGACACTGGCTAGGCACAGGCAAGGCACTGGCTAGACACTGGCTAGGCATACGCTATGCGCATGCCAGTCTCAGGCATGGCACAGGCTAGACACAGGCTAGACACTGGCTAGGCACAGGATATGCACATGCCAGTCACAGGCAAGGCACAGGCTAGACACAGGCTAGGCACAGGCTAGACACAGGCTAGAAACTGGCTAGGCACAGGCTAGGCACAGGCTAGGCACAGGCTAGGCACTGGCTAGGCACTGGCTAGACACTGGCTAGACACTGGCTAGGCACACGCTATGCACATGCCAGTCTCAGGCAATGCACAGGCTAGATACAGGCTAGACACAGGCTAGACACTGGCTAGGCACAGGCTATGCACATGCCAGTCACAGGCAAGGCACAGGCTAGACACAGGCTACACACAGGCAAGGCACAGGCTAGGCACAGGCTAGGCACTGGCTAGACACTGGCTAGGCACAGGCCAGTCACAGGCTAGGCACAGGCTAGGCACAGGCTAGACACCGGCTAGACACCGGCTAGACGCAGACTAGACACAGGCTAGACAGAGGCTTTACACTGGCTAGGCACAGGCTAGACACAGGCTATGCACAGGCTAGACAAAGGCTAGACACTGGCTAGGCACAGGCTAGGCACTGGCTAGACACTGGCTAGGCACACGCTATGCACATGCCTGTCTCAGGCTAGGCACAGGCTAGACACAGGCTAGACACTGGCTAGGCACAGGCTATGCACATGCCAGTCACAGGCAAGGCACAGGCTAGGCACAGGCTAGACACTGGCTAGGCACAGGCCAGTCACAGGCTAGGCACAGGCTAGGCACAGGCTAGACACAGGCTAGACACCGGCTAGACAGAGGCTATGCACTGGCTAGGCACAGGATAGACACAGGCTATGCACAGGCTAGACAAAGGCTAGACACTGGCTAGGCACAGGCTAGGCACTGGCTAGACACTGGCTAGGCACACGCTATGCACATGCCTGTCTCAGGCAAGGCACAGGCTAGACACACGCTAGACACTGGCTAGGCACAGGCTATGCACATGCCAGTCACAGGCAAGGCATAGGCTAGGCACAGGCTAGACACCGGCTAGAAACAGATTAGACACAGGCTAGACAGAGGCTATACACTGGCTAGGCACAGGCTAGACACAGGCTATGCACAGGCTAGACAAAGGCTAGACACTGGCTAGGCACACAGGCTAGGCACTGGCTAGACACTGGCTAGGCACACGCTATGCACATGCCTGTCTCAGGCAAGGCACAGGCTAGACACAGGCTAGACACTGGCTAGGCACAGGCTATGCACATGCCAGTCTCAGGCAAGGCACAGGCTAGACACAGGCTAGACACTGGCTAGGCCCAGGCTATGCACATGCCAGTCACAGGCAAGGCACAGGCTAGACACAGGCTAGACACAGGCTAGGCACAGGCTAGACACAGGCTAGACACTGGCTAGGCACAGGCTATGCACATGCCAGTCACAGGCAAGGCACAGGCTAGACACAGGCTAGACACAGGCTAGGCACAGGCTAGGCACTGGCTAGACACTGGCTAGGCACAGGCCAGTCACAGGCTAGGCACAGGCTAGACACCGGCTAGACACCGGCTAGACACAGACTAAACACAGGCTAGACAAAGGCTTTACACTGGCTAGGCACAGGCTAGACACAGGCTATGCACAGGGTAGACAAAGGCTAGACACTGGCTAGGCATAGGCTAGGCACTGGCTAGACACTGGCTAGGCACACTCTATGCACATGCCTGTCTCAGGCAAGGCACAGGCTAGACACAGGCTAGACACTGGCTAGGCACAGGCTATGCACATGCCAGCCTCAGGCAAGGCACAGGCTAGACACAGGCTAGACACAGGCTAGGCACAGGCTAGGCACAGGCTAGGCACAGGCTAGGCACAGGCTAGGCACAGGCTAGGCACAGGCTAGGCACAGGCTAGGCACAGGCTAGGCACAGGCTAGGCACAGGCTAGACAAGGGCTAGACACTGGCTAGACACTGGCTAGGCACAGGCTATGCACATGCCAGTTACTGGCAAGGCACAGGCTAGACACAGGCTAGACACTGGCTAGGCACAGGCTGTGCACATGCCAGTCATATGCATGTCACAGGCAAGGCACAGGCTAGACACAGGCTAGACACTGGCTAGGCACAGGCTAGACACAGGCTATACACAGGCTAGACACAGGCTAGACACAGGCTAGACACAGGCTAGACACAGGCTAGACACAGGCTAGACACAGGCTAGGCACAGGCTAGACACAGGCTAGACACAGGCTAGACACAAGCTAGACACAGGCTAGACACAGGCTAGACACAGGCTAGACACAGGCTAGACACAGGCTAGAAACAGGCTAGACACAGGCTAGACACAGGCTAGGCACAGGCTAGACAAAGGCTAGACACAGGCTAGACACAGGCTAGACACAGGCTATACACAGGCTGGACACAGGCTAGACACAGGCTAGACACAGGCTAGACACAGGCTGGACACAGGCTAGACACAGGCTAGACACAGGCTAGACACAGGCTAGGCATAGGCCAGTCACAGGCTAGGCACAGGCTAGGCACAGGCTAGACACCGGCTAAACACCGGCTAGACACTGACTAGACACAGGCTAGACAGAGGCTATACACTGGCTAGGCACAGGCTAGACACAGGCTATGCACAGGCTAGACAAAGGCTAGACACTGGCTAGGCACAGGCAAGGCACTGGCTAGACACTGGCTAGGCACACGCTATGCACATGCCAGTCTCAGGCAAGGCACAGGCTAGACACAGGCTAAACACTGGCTAGGCACAGGCTATGCACATGCCAGTCTCAGGCAATGCACAGGCTAGACACAGGCTAGACACAGGCTAGGCACAGGCTAGGCACAGGCTAGGCACAGGCTAGGCACAGGCTAGGCACAGGTTAGACAAGGGCTAGACACTGGCTAGACACTGGCTAGGCACAGGCTATGCACATGCCAGTTACTGGCAAGGCACAGGCTAGACACAGGCTAGACACTGGCTAGGCACAGGCTGTGCACATGCCAGTCATATGCATGTCACAGGCAAGGCACAGGCTAGACACAGGCTAGACACTGGCTAGGCACAGGCTAGACACAGGCTATACACAGGCTAGACACAGGCTAGACACAGGCTAGAAACAGGCTAGAAACAGGCTAGACACAGGCTAGACACAGGCTAGGCACAGGCTAGACACAGGCTAGACACAGGCTAGACACAGGCTAGACACAGGCTAGACACAGGCTAGACACAGGCTAGACACAGGCTAGAAACAGGCTAGACACAGGCTAGACACAGGCTAGGCACAGGCCAGACACAGGCTAGACACAGGCTAGACACAGGCTAGACACAGGCTAGACACAGGCTAGACACAGGCTAGACACAGGCTAGACACAGGCTAGACACAGGCTGGACACAGGCTAGACACAGGCTAGACACAGGCTAGGCATAGGCAAGTCACAGGCTAGGCACAGGCTAGGCACAGGCTAGACACCGGCTAAACACCGGCTAGACACTGACTAGACACAGGCTAGACAGAGGCTATACACTGGCTAGGCACAGGCTAGACACAGGCTATGCACAGGCTAGACAAAGGCTAGACACTGGCTAGGCACAAGCAAGGCACTGGCTAGACACTGGCTAGGCACACGCTATGCACATGCCAGTCTCAGGCATGGCACAGGCTAGACACAGGCTAGACACTGGCTAGGCACAGGATATGCACATGCCAGTCACAGGCAAGGCACAGGCTAGACACAGGCTAGGCACAGGCTAGACACAGGCTAGACACTGGCTAGGCACAGGCTAGGCACTGGCTAGGCACAGGCTAGGCACAGGCTAGGCACAGGCTAGGCACAGGCTAGGCACAGGCTAGGCACTGGCTAGGCACTGGCTAGACACTGGCTAGGCACACGCTATGCACATGCCAGTCTCAGGCAAGGCACAGGCTAGATACAGGCTAGACACAGGCTAGACACTGGCTAGGCACAGGCTAGACACTGGCTAGGCACAGGCTATGCACATGCCAATCACAGGCAAGGCACAGGCTAGACACAGGCTAGACACAGGCAAGGCACAGGCTAGGCACAGGCTAGGCACTGGCTAGACACTGGCTAGGCACAGGCCAGTCACAGGCTAGGCACAGGCTAGGCAGGCACAGGCTAGGCACAGGCTAGCAGACAAGGCACAGGCTAGACACAGGCTAGACACAGGCTAGGCACAGGCTAGACACAGGCTAGGCACAGGCTTTACACTGGCTAGGCACAGGCTAGACACAGGCTATGCACAGGCTAGACAAAGGCCAGACACTGGCTAGGCACAGGCTAGACACAGGCTAGACACTGGCTAGGCACAGGCTATGCACATGCCTGTCTCAGGCTAGGCACAGGCTAGACACAGGCTAGACACTGGCTAGGCACAGGCTAGGCACAGGCCAGTCACAGGCTAGGCACAGGCTAGACACAGGCTAGACACCGGCTAGACAGAGGCTATACACTGGCTAGGCACAGGATAGACACAGGCTATGCACAGGCTAGACAAAGGCTAGACACTGGCTAGGCACAGGCTAGGCACTGGCTAGACACTGGCTAGGCACACGCTATGCACATGCCTGTCTCAGGCAAGGCACAGGCTAGACACACGCTAGACACTGGCTAGGCACAGGCTATGCACATGCCAGTCACAGGCAAGGCATAGGCTAGGCACAGGCTAGACACCGGCTAGAAACAGATTAGACACAGGCTAGACAGAGGCTATACACTGGCTAGGCACAGGCTAGACACAGGCTATGCACAGGCTAGACAAAGGCTAGACACTGGCTAGGCACAGGCTAGGCACTGGCTAGACACTGGCTAGGCACACGCTATGCACATGCCTGTCTCAGGCAAGGCACAGGCTAGACACAGGCTAGACACTGGCTAGGCACAGGCTATGCACATGCCAGTCTCAGGCAAGGCACAGGCTAGACACAGGCTAGACACTGGCTAGGCCCAGGCTATGCACATGCCAGTCACAGGCAAGGCACAGGCTAGACACAGGCTAGACACAGGCTAGGCACAGGCTAGGCACAGGCTAGACACTGGCTAGGCACAGGCTATGCACATGCCAGTCACAGGCAAGGCAAAGGCTAGACACAGGCTAGACACAGGCTAGGCACAGGCTAGGCACTGGCTAGACACTGGCTAGGCACAGGCCAGTCACAGGCTAGGCACAGGCTAGGCACAGGCTAGACACCGGCTAGACACCGGCTAGACACAGACTAAACACAGGCTAGACAAAGGCTTTACACTGGCTAGGCACAGGCTAGACACAGGCTATGCACAGGCTAGACAAAGGCTAGACACTGGCTAGGCATAGGCTAGGCACTGGCTAGACACTGGCTAGGCACACTCTATGCACATGCCTGTCTCAGGCAAGGCACAGGCTAGACACAGGCTAGACACTGGCTAGGCACAGGCTATGCACATGCCAGTCTCAGGCAAGGCACAGGCTAGACACAGGCTAGACACAGGCTAGGCACAGGCTAGGCACAGGCTAGGCACAGGCTAGGCACAGGCTAGACACAGGCTAGACACTGGCTAGACACTGGCTAGGCACAGGCTATGCACATGCCAGTTACTGGCAAGGCACAGGCTAGACACAGGCTAGACACAGGCTAGACACAGGCTAGACACTGGCTAGGCACAGGCTGTGCACATGCCAGTCATATGCATGTCACAGGCAAGTCACAGGCAAGGCACAGGCTAGACACTGGCTAGGCACAGGCTAGACACAGGCTATACACAGGCTAGACACAGGCTAGACACAGGCTAGACACAGGCTAGACACAGGCTAGACACAGGCTAGGCACAGGCTAGACACAGGCTAGGCACAGGCTAGACACAGGCTAGACACAGGCTAGACACAGGCTAGACACAGGCTAGACACAGGCTAGAAACAGGCTAGACACAGGCTAGACACAGGCTAGGCACAGGCTAGACAAAGGCTAGACACAGGCTAGACACAGGCTAGACACAGGCTAGACACAGGCTAGACACAGGCTAGACACAGGCTAGACACAGGCTAGACACAGGCTAGACACAGGCTAGACACAGGCTAGACACAGGCTAGACACAGGCTAGACACAGGCTAGACACAGGCTAGACACAGGCTAGGCATAGGCCAGTCACAGGCTAGGCACAGGCTAGACACAGGCTAGACACAGGCAAGGCACAGGCTAGGCACAGGCTAGGCACTGGCTAGACACTGGCTAGGCACAGGCCAGTCACAGGCTAGGCACAGGCTAGGCACAGGCTAGACACCGGCTAGACACCGGCTAGACGCAGACTAGACACAGGCTAGACAGAGGCTTTACACTGGCTAGGCACAGGCTAGACACAGGCTATGCACAGGCTAGACAAAGGCTAGACACTGGCTAGGCACAGGCTAGGCACTGGCTAGACACTGGCTAGGCACACGCTATGCACATGCCTGTCTCAGGCTAGGCACAGGCTAGACACAGGCTAGACACTGGCTAGGCACAGGCTATGCACATGCCAGTCACAGGCAAGGCACAGGCTAGGCACAGGCTAGACACTGGCTAGGCACAGGCCAGTCACAGGCTAGGCACAGGCTAGGCACAGGCTAGACACAGGCTAGACACCGGCTAGACAGAGGCTATACACTGGCTAGGCACAGGATAGACACAGGCTATGCACAGGCTAGACAAAGGCTAGACACTGGCTAGGCACAGGCTAGGCACTGGCTAGACACTGGCTAGGCACACGCTATGCACATGCCTGTCTCAGGCAAGGCACAGGCTAGACACACGCTAGACACTGGCTAGGCACAGGCTATGCACATGCCAGTCACAGGCAAGGCATAGGCTAGGCACAGGCTAGACACCGGCTAGAAACAGATTAGACACAGGCTAGACAGAGGCTATACACTGGCTAGGCACAGGCTAGACACAGGCTATGCACAGGCTAGACAAAGGCTAGACACTGGCTAGACACTGGCTAGGCACACGCTATGCACATGCCTGTCTCAGGCAAGGCACAGGCTAGACACAGGCTAGACACTGGCTAGGCACAGGCTATGCACATGCCAGTCTCAGGCAAGGCACAGGCCAGACACAGGCTAGACACTGGCTAGGCCCAGGCTATGCACATGCCAGTCACAGGCAAGGCACAGGCTAGACACAGGCTAGACACAGGCTAGGCACAGGCTAGACACAGGCTAGACACTGGCTAGGCACAGGCTATGCACATGCCAGTCACAGGCAAGGCACAGGCTAGACACAGGCTAGACACAGGCTAGGCACAGGCTAGGCACAGGCTAGGCACTGGCTAGACACTGGCTAGGCACAGGCCAGTCACAGGCTAGGCACAGGCTAGGCACAGGCTAGACACAGGCTAGGCACAGACTAAACACAGGCTGGACAGAGGCTTTACACTGGCTAGGCACAGGCTAGACACAGGCTATGCACAGGCTAGACAAAGGCTAGACACTGGCTAGGCATAGGCTAGGCACTGGCTAGACACTGGCTAGGCACACTCTATGCACATGCCTGTCTCAGGCAAGGCACAGGCTAGACACAGGCTAGACACTGGCTAGGCACAGGCTATGCACATGCCAGTCACAGGCAAGGCACAGGCTAGACACAGGCTAGACACAGGCTAGGCACAGGCTATGCACATGCCAGTCACAGGCAAGGCACAGGCTAGACACAGGCTGGACACAGGCTAGGCACAGGCTAGGCACTGGCTAGACACTGGCTAGGCACAGGCTATGCACATGCCAGTCACAGGCAAGGCACAGGCTAGACACAGGCTAGACACAGGCTAGGCACAGGCTAGACACAGGCTAGACACAGGCTAGACACAGGCTAGACACAGGCTAGACACAGGCTTGACACAGGCTAGACACAGGCTAGACACAGGCTAGACACAGGCTAGACACAGGCTAGACACAGGCTGGACACAGTCTAGACACAGGCTAGACACAGGCTAGACACAGGCTAGGCACAGGCTAGACACAGGCTAAGCACAGGCTAGACACCGGCTAAACACCGGCTAGACACTGACTAGACACAGGGTAGACAGAGGCTATACACAGGCTAGACACAGGCTAGACACAGGCTAGACACAGGCTAGACACAGGCTAGACACAGGCTAGGCACAGGCTAGGCACAGGCTAGGCACTGGCTAGGCACACGCTATGCACATGCCAGTCTCAGGCAAGGCACAGGCTAGACACAGGCTAGACACTGGCTAGGCACAGGCTATGCACATGCCAGTCACAGGCAAGGCACAGGCTAGACACATGGGCTAGGCACAGGCTAGGCACAGGCTAGGCACTGGCTATGGCTAGGCACAGGCTAGGCACAGGCTAGGCACAGGCTAGGCACAGGCTAGGCACAGGCTAGGCACTGGCTAGGCACAGGCTAACTGGCTAGACACTGGCTAGGCACACGGCTATGCACATGCCAGTCACAGGCAAGGCACAGGCTAGACACAGGCTAGACACAGGCTAGACACTGGCTAGGCACAGGCTATGCACTGGCTAGTCACTGGCTAGGCACAGGCCAGTAAGGCACAGGCTAGGCACACCGGATAGAAACAGATTAGACACAGGCTAGACACAGGCTAGACACAGGCTAGGCACAGGCTAGACACAGGCTAGGCACAGGCTAGGCACAGGCTAGACACTGGCTAGACACTGGCTAGGCACACGCTATGCACATGCCAGTCTCAGGCAAGGCACAGGCTAGACACAGGCTAGACACTGGCTAGGCACAGGCTATGCACATGCCAGTCACAGGCAAGGCACAGGCTAGACACAGGCTAGACACAGGCTAGGCACAGGCTAGGCACAGGCTAGACACTGGCTAGGCACAGGCTAGACACAGGCTAGGCACAGGCTAGGCACAGGCTAGGCACAGGCTAGGCACAGGCTAGGCACAGGCTAGGCACAGGCTAGACACAGGCTAGACACAGGCTAGACACAGGCTAGGCACAGGCTAGGCACATGCCAGTCACAGGCTAGGCACAGGCTAGACACAGGCTAGACACTGGCTAGGCACAGGCTAGACACAGGCTAGACACAGGCAAGGCACAGGCTAGGCACAGGCTAGACACAGGCTAGGCACAGGCTAGACACAGGCTAGGCACAGGCTAGGCACAGGCTAGACACAGGCTAGACACTGGCTAGGCACAGGCTATGCACATGCCAGTCTCAGGCAAGGCACAGGCTAGACACAGGCTAGACACTGGCTAGGCACAGGCTATGCACATGCCAGTCACAGGCAAGGCACAGGCTAGACACAGGCTAGACACAGGCTAGACACAGGCTAGGCACAGGCTAGACACAGGCTAGACACAGGCTAGGCACAGGCTAGACACAGGCTAGACACAGGCTAGACACAGGCTAGACACAGGCTAGACACAGGCTAGGCACAGGCTAGACACAGGCTAGACACAGGCTAGGCACAGGCTAGGCACTGGCTAGACACTGGCTAGGCACACGCTATGCACATGCCAGTCTCAGGCAAGGCACAGGCTAGACACAGGCTAGACACAGGCTAGGCACAGGCTATGCACATGCCAGTCACAGGCAAGGCACAGGCCA